>PVIC010006879.1:0-52675 GCA_004025085.1 Thryonomys swinderianus
ATCTACAAGGAGACTTCTCCCAACAGCTTGTGGGTAGCTGAGCCTTTGCATGTCTGAGTTGAGCTGTGCACTAAGAACCACAAGCTCATGTTGAGTCTAAAATGCAGCCCTTTTACTATGAAGTAAAGGAGATTCCTGTGTACTTGTAAGAAATAACACAGAAATCCAACGGAACCTTCACTTGGTTTTCCCAATAGTAATTTTTGCAAAATTCTGCTACAATATCAACAGCAAGAAAATAATATAGTCTAGAAATATATCTTATAACCATCCAAGAATCCTTCACCATGTCTTTTTTTTGGTACATCCACTTCCCTGCTGTTGTCACCATTTCCTTAATCCTTGCAGTGACCCCTGGGCTATCCGTTTCTATATTTTGTCTTTTCAAGAATTTCACATAAATGCGATCATACAGTATGTAACACTATGATATTTTTTTACTCAGTGTAATTCTCTAGACATTCATTGTGGTTGTTGTGTTCATCTATAGTTTGCTCTCTTTTATTCAAGCATAGTAATCACTATGTAGATGTATTATAGCTTGTGTAGCCATTCACCCACTGAAGGCCATTTGAATTGTTTCCATGTTTTGGCTATTACAAATAAAGCTACTATAAACATTCATTTACAGGTCTTTGTGCTAACATATTTTCATTTCTGTGGTGGGATCAGTGCCCAGGAGTGTAATTGTTGGGCTGCATGGTTGTTGTGTGTTTAGCTTTAGAAGAAACTGACAACTGTTTTTCAGTGTGGCTATCCTTCTCACCAGCAATACATTAAGTGACCCAATTTCTTCACATTTCAGCATAATGTACTGTTGTCACTTGTTTTGAAAAAGTACATTCTGATAGGTATATCATCATCTTACTGTGGTTTTAATTTGTATTTTCTAAATGACCAGTGATACTGAATATTTTCTTGTGTGGTTGTTTATCATTTACATACTTTATTTAGTAAACTGTCTCATTGTGTCTTTTGTCCATTGTCTCTGATTATTTCTGATAAGAACCAAGAGTTTTTTTTATTCATTCTGGATGAAAGTTCTTTTGCAAGTATAGAAATTTAAATATTTTTCTCCTAGTCAATAGCTTGAATTTTATCTTCTTTTTTGTTGAATTCTTTATTGGTACATTTTATATACAGCTCACAATCACTCTCAACATTGGGGAGTTTGTACCAGTATGTGATATAAGTTAATTCTCATTTTTACCCATATCCTTACCCAGCCACAACCCCCACCACTTATATACATGCTATTTCTTTTTCTTTCCAAATCATATTTATTCTTTCTCCTCATTACATTCCCTCACCACATTCTCTTTGAATATTGCCTATTTTACAAAATATATCATACATTCTAGAACTCATTTACATCTACAGGTTCTCATACCAGAGAAAAGATACAGTATTTACATATCTGTGATCTATTTATTTCACTTAGTAGTGTGCCCTCAAGGTATATGCATTTGCATATAAATGAATGAAACTTGTCATTCTTTATGGCAGAGTAATACTACATTTTATAAAAAAAACAAAACAAAAAAACCACATCTTCTTTATCCAGTCTCCAGTTGATGGGCATCTGGGCTGTTTTCAAGATTGGGCTATCACAAACTGAGCTGCTATGAACATGGATGTACATATGTCTTTACAATATGAATCTTTTAATTCCTTTGGGTATATTCCTAGCTGAATTTTACCTTCTTAATGGGTTTTTAAATAGCAAGTTTCTGACTTTAACTCTAGTTTATATTTTCTTTTATTGATTATTTTTATATCAATTCTAAGAAACATTTGCCTAGTCTTTGATTTAATTGATTGTTTAATGTTTTGCTAAAATTGCCAGTTTAATATTTTATATATAAATGCATTACACATTTTGAATTATTATTTGTATTATTTATGTCCAAGTTCTTTTCTCTATTACCTTTTGTTTAAAGCACTATTTTCTTCCACTGGAATGTTTTTTCATCTTTATCAAAAATCAGCTGGATATATTTTTGTGGTTTTATTTTGACATTTTCTGTTTTGTTCCATCAATCTATATGTCTATCTCTTTGCCAAAGCAACAGTTTGGTTAACATAGGGTTAACCTTGAAATCAGTAGAACAAATTTCTTGGTGTCCATTCTTCCTTTCTGAACTTATTTTAGCTATTTATACATTGTTTTCCATATTAGAATTATTATAATCATATTAAAATGTTTATGTCTGTACAAATACTGTTGCTTGGATTTTGATAGTAATTTTGCTAAAGATGTTTATGATGTTTAGGAGTTTATAACAAAACTATTATGTTGAATCATACATTCTATGAATATGGTATGTACCAACAGTTTTTAAATTTTTTTATTACTTCACTGTTTTGAGTTTTTCAGCAAATGAATCTGTGTCCTATAATGTTTCCTTTGATTTACACCTGATTATTTTCATCTTCCTCTGTTTTAAAAGTTTTTATGTATTTTATTACAGTTGAGACACTGAATTCATTTGTAAATTTTGAGGGAAGGAATTATGTAAAATGAATGTTAATTTTTTTTTTTTGAGACAGGGTCTCGCTTTGTAGTTCAGGCTGGCCCTGAGCTCACTATGTAGCCCAGGCAAGCCTTGAACTCAGCAATCCTCCTGTCTCTGCCTCCCGAGTGCTGGGATTACAGGCATTAGCCACCATGCCCAGCATTGTGGTATGTGGTATTGATTGCTGGTGGGCGTGAGTCACCACGTCCAGCAAAAATGAATGTTAATTTATCTTTAAGACAATTTGACACAATTCTCAGGTGAACATGCTTGGTTGTCAGGTGAACGTATTTATTCTTTGTGAATTTTTTAAAATCATGAATTTAATGAACTTAATAGTTATAGGACTAATATTTATATATTTCATATTTAGTCATTCATAATAGTTTATTTTTTCAAAGACTTAAGTGTTACTTCTGTTCTCCATATCTTTTATGATATTGATAATTTGTCTTTCTTTTTTAGTGTTTCAGGTTGTCAGTTTCATTGATCTTATAATTTATTAACATTTTCAGTGAAAAAATTATTTGCTAAATTTTCTCTATTACTGTTTGTAATTCTGGAGTTTTTTGCCCTTATTCTAACTGTGTGATACTTTTTGCCTGTTTTGCACTCACTCTGTTCTTCCTTCCCTAGGTTTTAGAGGTATGGAGTAGGCTACTAACATTTTTTTGTTTTGAATATATACATTTAGTTCTATAAATTTTTCTCTCAGAACATCCTTGGAAGAATCCTATACTTTCTGATATTATTTGATATTTTGGTGCTGGAGATTGGACCTAGACCTTCACATTTTAATTTTGATTCAGATAAATATATGTTTAATTTTCCCTTGAGATTTTTCTTTTACATTATGGATTTAGAAATATGCTTTTTATCTTCTAAATATTTGGACATGTTCTTTTTACCTCTCCATTATTATATTTAGATTGATTCCAGTGAGGTAGGAATATTTGTCCTATATGGTATTAATTCTCTCAAATGTATTCATATTTGTGTTATGGTCCAGAATATAATCCATGTTAGGTGAAAAGGTCTATGAAAGTCCATTAAATCCTGGTGTTTACCAATATTGTCAATGTATTCTATATATTTGCTTATTTCTATGTAGTTGTTTTAACAGCCATTGAGAGGAATATTGAAGCATCCCACTATACCCATGGATATCTATCTTTCCCTTTGATTCTTCAAGTTTTTCTGCTTATATTTTGAAGTTCTGTTGTTTGGTGCATGCAGACTTAAGATTGCAATGTTTTCTTAGAAGTTGACTCACCTAATATTATATAGTGTCTACTGATTTCTAATATTATTAGCTTGAATTCTATTCTCTCTGATACTGATATAGCCACTCCTATGTTCTTTTATTTAATCTTCGAGTATGTCTTCCTAACCTTTTATTTTCAGCCTTTTATATTATTGTATTTGAAATGATATTTATTTTTCTGTTTTATTGGACTCCTTTTTCCTCTATTGGTCCTTTGTTTTGCATGAATAAATGTGTTTATTTGTTTGGTCTTGTCAACTGACACTTCCTTCTTGTTACCTATTTTTTGGTTGTTTGTTTTTGTAGTGGGGATCAACCTCATGACCTCACAATTGCAAGGCAGGCCTCAGAACCACTGAATTAAGTCCTCAACATATTGTCACATACTTTTTAAGTTCCAAGTCTGGAATATATGAAGTAAAAGAAAGAGAAGGAAAGAACCTAAAACTAAACTCAAGCAAAACAGTCATATGGTTCTGTGGAGCCTGTGGTGATCTTTATTTTATCCTTTCAACACTCCAGAGTGTGCTTATATTTGTTTTTAATATACTATAGAAATGTTTTAGTTGCACCTAGCAGAAGAAATAGAGAATAGTACATCTCTCTTGAAATGGAAATCTTTTCAATTTTTAAAGAGGTAAACACATTCAAACAGATCTTGATTCTAATTTTGGCTCTAGCCCTTGTTAATTATAGATATTTAGATAATAACTTACCTCTGAGTCTCACATTTCTTTTCTTCAAAATGGATGAAGTCAATTAAATGCATTGCTAAACATACAGTTCAGTGAAAACCCATGCTAGGCGCTTATTGAACGTGATTATTGTCACAATGACTACTATTATTACTCTCATTATGAGTACCATTATTACTACGTAAAAATATTACTATTTTAGTTTTCTAAATGAACACAAAGAATCTTCAGTGACTTCTAGCTCTGATCAGAGTTTCCTAAAATAGTAATCAGTAGAGAAATTAAAATTACACATATACAGATTTTGATTTTCACAAGATAATTAAAAATGGAACTGGTCAAATGTAATACAGAAAGAGGCTGTTCATTTCATCACTTTTATTTGCTGGTCTGGGTAAGACCTGGTGTATTTCTATATACTAGACAGCTCTCATGTGATACCTCAGAAACCTACATCATATGTTATGATTCTAACTCTTGTTACAGTAAACTAAATGATTCAAATTTTGGGGAAAATACTAATGAGGAAGTTTTAGCTATTATGACTTTGAATGCATCCATCATTTTAAATCAGCGTGACTGTTGCCTTGTTTGTATACAGAGGATAATGACTACTTCAGAGGTGTTTTGCAGATTTAAATACAAACAAAAATTACTATAACAAAAGGGAACTTTTCAGTGGTTTAATACTATTGTTACTGCTGGTGTTGCTGTTATATTCCAGTCAATGTGCTTTTACCAACAGACAAGAGTTATGGGGTTAGCAAAATTGTTTCAAATTCAATCAGTATTTTTTCTTCTGTATCAGAATTCACAAATCTCTGTTAAATTTGTTCCTGTAGGCATAAATATGTGAGATTCAGAGCACCACAAATTTTAACTAGATTTCATCGTTTATTCCGGCTGGAAAAGTTTTTCCAGAATAATGGATACAGAGCAACAGAAAGCTCTAATGTCTTAGGAGATTGGAGATTGGAAGCTACTAAGTAATTTTAATCCAAACAGAGGGCTGAGAGAATTCAGCAGATAGGATGGAGTGTTTGGTGAACTACTGCAACTTTGTGCTGGACAAAGAGACTATGAACTTTCAAGACTTACAACACTCTTAAAATCAAATTACACGGAAATTTAAAAACACCTTAAAGTAAGGATTTCAGTTAACATTTTTAAACCTTGACTTGTTTGGACAAAGGTGCCACAATGTTTATTCCAATTCTAGCCTACAAAAATGACTAAGGAGAGTCTGTGCCTGTTTATACAAAATAAATTCACTTCCTTCCTGGCCTTGGCAGAAGATGGGATTACAAGCACCTTCTCAGTGTTTTTCTGTGAGCTTCTCATCTGGAGTTGACATTTCCCCCAGCAACAAGCTCTGCCTCACCCTCCCACTGCACATCACTCTGGGGTGAGATCTAACAAATTGTCAGTGTTTCAGTTTCATCCCTCAGGACTTTTTTTTTCTCCTTGATAGTCTCAGTGGTGACAGATTTCCCTTCCATCTTTTCCAAGCTCAAGATTGTTTTAATTACCACTACTGTGTTTTGTTAGACGCTAAACTGTGAAAATGCCCTCTGGTTGTTTAGTTTGCGTTGCTTTTTTTTTTTCTTTTCTTAAAACAAAACAAAACAAAACAAAAACACTTGATTGGAATAAAGGAAGTGCATATGACCTAGAGATCTATTGATTTACTCATTTATTCATTAGGAAGGGAAACCAGAGCTAAGATAAGAGGCACTTCATCTGCTGTGCTCGTCCTATTTTGACTGCAGAGATTTTTCTTAGTTCACACTTTATTGACAGAGTATCTGCAGGGAGTGGGGAAAAGCCAGGATTTTAGTGTATGTTGTTCCATTTACCTAAATGTCACAGAGTCCAGATGAAGGGGAGGTGGGGAAAGGACAGCATCTGCTTGAACATGACTCCAGCATGAAGGTATGGGAATGGTCTGAACACAGCACCACCTACCTACGTTGATTCCTTAGGACACAGTTCTGCTACCTCAAAGCCTTGTTTCCTTATTATAAGTGAGGGGTAATAAACCAGCTATTTAATTTCTGTATATGTTTAGTAATATGTAAGGATACTGTAAGTTGTCATATCTGTGGTAGATCTTTCATTCATGGCAGAAGATGTTGTAACTCTTTGTTTGGCTTCTTTGGTCTTAACTAAAGTAATAAAATAGCCTAGCACAGTACCTGGTTGGATAAAAGAGGATGAAATGTTAATACATTGATATTTTAATATTGTTAATATGTTGTTAAAGGAGTTTGATATGTTAAGAAGCCTCTCAAAGTGAATATAAGTAAATAAAATTACCACAGTCAATGACTTTTAGACACCCTGAGAAGGTTTTCAAAGAATTTAGAAAGCGTTCGACTTCTTAAACATAGAATACAGCTGTGGAGAAAGAAAATAGTCTTCATACCTGGGAAAAACCAGCACTGTTTAATAATGTAAGTGAAATAGAGCTTAGCATTTAGATTTGCTTTGGTGATACCGCTATAAATTGTTATGCTCTTTACTTCCCTAGTTCAGAAAACTTTTGCCCATAATAATATTGCTAATAATGATAACAGTGAATATTTATTAAGCGCTTTGTCCTTTTTTTGTCTTTATTGTATTATGCTTTGGAACTCATTGAAGTTCAATATAATTCTCACACAAGTCTGCAAAGGAGGCATAATTGCTATTTCCTATTAAAGATAAGAAAGTGGAAGCTCAAAGTTAACCAAAAGAAGTTGTAATGCCAGAATTGGTATGCCTCTGAAAGTGAATACAATTTTAGAATCTTACTTTGAGCATTTATTTTCCCCATGTGATGATGAAGGTTTTTTTTTTGCCCATACTCTGCCACCTCAATGCAGGCAATCTAAATGTGTCACTGCTCATTAGCTATTTGTGTACAGTCATGCTGCTTTTTTGAGGGTGTCATCTTTGACAATGTGCTAAATTGCCCTCTGTTATGAATAGCCTTCTGGATGAATCAGCTTTCCGACTGGTGGGCTCGTTCTTGTCAACTCAGTTCTAATCTCGATATGCCTAGTCACAAGCCTTCTTTGTCTTCTTTGTACCTCTGTGGCAACTTTGGATAAATAGTGTTTTGGCTAATAAAAGCCCTGCCTCCACGTGGGTATTGCTTTCTCTTTTCTGGCTTGAAGCTTGGCTGCTCTGCTGTTAAACAACCAACAGACGTTCCAGCACCGGGGACAGCGTATTTTAATGAAGTGGTAATGGAATGTAGAATCAGGCAAGGCTCGATTAAAATGGAGTACTCTGATTAAAGATTACAGTCCATTCCTATTTCTTCATGCAATTCTGATTTTTCTTTTGGTTACCAAGCTTCAAACCCAGACACAGAAGACGGCATTGCACTTTGTGTATGCTGTGCCTCCAAATATCTTTTAATTAGACATTTAAATTAGACTGGTGCTGGTTCACTGAATCCAGAGTTTTTATATTTATCCAATCCAATTATTAGATGTTTTAATTCACCAATTCATGGCTTGCCATTTATTTTAATATTACTTACTATGACATAAAACTGTAATTCTTACATTTTCTCATAACAAAAATGAGATATAAATGCCCAGAATTAAGAACAAAAATTCTAACCAGTAAAATATAATAAAAAATAAATGAAACTGGCTTAAGCCATCAAATAATCATAAAAAATGATATTCTCTAGACAGGTGCTGATGGGGGAGAATGAACAAAAATATTGTAATGTGAAAAGTACAGAGGAACCCTAAGGGTTTTCCTTGCACTTTTTTATTTTATGTATTTTTTTGGTCAAGGTAAGAATGAATATAGGTCTTTTTTGATGCACTAACAAAAGTCTGTTTTGTCAGAATTGTGGCAAGAATTGTGCTTCAGACACAGGCTGGAGAAGTGCCATGAAATGGGTGAGAGTGGGTCATGGAGGTGAATAGATGGAAGGAGGCCTGCACAGCCTAATGTGAATTCTTACTGAATGCTTGCAGTATTTAAGACATTGTTTATCTAACAGGATGCTGTTCATAGTGATTTTAGTTAAGAGGCTGCATGCATTATAAGGATTAAGGTTAATTGCCAACTTGACAGAATTAATAGAATCCTGGAGAAGTGAATGAATCATATGAACACTGCAGTCATCGGTGGATCAATCCACTGATGTTCATGTAAAATGTATTATGAGGAGGTGAGGCCCAGATGGAGGTGGAGCACTAGGCATGGGCTCTTTGGAGAGTCAGTCTTCTCCTGGTATTCTTCCCAGTGCTCTGCTTCCCAGCCTCCACCAACCAAGCAGGTCTGCACTGTTGTTCCCTTTCGCCATGATGTTTCTCCCTTGGAATCAGCTAGCCATGGACCAAACCTTCTAAAACCATGAGCCAAATAAAACTATTCTTCTTTAAGTGTAGGTGTCAGATATTTTTTTCTGAATAATTGGAAAGCTAATATATTTACCTTTGAGGAGAAAATCATTTAGTGAGAACAGTGTTGATGATGGGACAGAAAGGAATACAATACTGAGTGCCAAAGTGACTCCTTACCTGTGAGTTCAGACACTCTCCAAATTTTGTAGTGTCCTTAACTTTGCTGATGGGAGATGCAATCAGCAGCTGGAGAGAAAAGAAACAAGTCAGGAGGTTTGAAGGGAATGTCCCTGAGTTGCCTTTCACTGATTCTCTACTGATTTTCAGGGAAGTGTCATGTGTTGTCTTCAGGAATTTCAGTTGTGCTCTGCTGGAGCTGAAGAGTCACAGTCCATGCTTCTTTGTTTCCTACATAGGTTACCCAAGAGAGGTTGCCTAAGATTCAGATTTAGCCAGACAATCAGATGACTTCTTCTAGGACCCAAGAACACAGTGACTGTAGGTCATCTGCCATAATGATGATAGCCTGGTAGGGTGTTATGGACAGAGGGCTACTTCTATATCTCTTGCTTCTAGTGTTTTATTTGATCTCCTTGACTCATCTTTTCCAGAACCCAGCCACCCACTTTGAGCTGTAATTTTTTTTTTTTGAGACAGGGTCTCACTTTGTAGTTCAGGCTGGCCCTGAGCTCACCATGTAGCCCAGGCAAGCCTGGAACTCAGCAATCCTCCTGCCTCTGCCTCCTGAGTGCTGGGGTTACAGGTGTGAGCCACCATGCCTGGCACTGTGGTATGTGGTACTGATGGCTGGTGGGCATGAGTCACCACACCCAGCATTGTATGTGGTTACCAGGATCAAACTCAGGGCCTTGTGCTTGTGAGGCAGGCTCTGGAACCACTGAGCTAAATCTCCGGCCCTGAGCTGTAATATTTTTCTAAGATATTCCTCATAATTCAGAGTAGTTAGTCCCAGTGTTTCATGCTTGTAGACACTGAGGCGAATTCAGTATTTCTAACACTGCTAACAGTGGCTGAGATAGTGATTTAGTTATGCAAACGGCCACAGTTACATGAACATGTTCTGGGTGCTCTTACTGGGTGCCATATTGCCAGCTGCATGTCTGTGCCTCTTAGGCTTCTTTCTGTATCCCATATTAGACAGGTATTTATAATGATAACCATCCTGACTTTTAGTAAGGCTTTTGAAGCCATAGGGATCTTTGAATTTCCTCTGGTGTGAGATAAGGCTCTTTTTCATTACTCTAAGAATAGCCCAGCTGCCAAAGCCATTCAGAGATCCACAGAGGGAGAGCTGGCTTGCAGGGCTTGCAATACACTCTTATTAACACTATCAAAAATAATCTGCTTTTGTCTTGACCTCACTTTAGATTCTCAGCAGGTATAATGGACAGATTTGTAGGGTTTCCTTTTCCTTTTAAAAGACTAACTGTATGTTTTCTTTCATCAGATTGTAAATGTCTAATGTAAATGGAAAGTTCATTGTTTTGCTTGATAACAGACATAATCTTCCACATAGATGCCATCTCTATCAGAAGACATACGAGATATCCTACAGATTGTTTTTGGTTTAAACAGGTTGTGAATAGTCTTAATTTTTTTCAGTCTGTGCACTTTAACTTCTTGATGCAATGGAAGAAAATGTTTTATATAAAAATTCAGTGAGGAAAAATATATGCATTTTTTGTTTCCTGGTAGTTATACATAGCTGTGTTGAGCCTATGCAGCTTGATTGCAATTACCCTCCATGTCCAATTCTTTCCATTATACTTATCTCTTCACTTTTTCTTTCTTTCTTTCATGAGCCACCATGCCTGGCATTGTTGTATGTGGCTACCAGGGATCAAGCCAGGGAGCTTGCGCTTGCTAGGCAGGCACTGGAACCACGGAGCTGAGTCTCCAGCCCCTTCACTGTTACTTTCTTTTGGTGGGTAGCTCTGTGGGACTATGAAGAGAAAGAATGAAAGACCACTATTATCAATAGTTGTGTTAGCAATGACTACACAAACCAACTCTGGCTCAAAGTATACATATGAGCAAATCAGGGAAACAATCATTAAATACACTAGATATTTTATGACTGGCCTAGAATTCTCTATGTAGCCCACACTGGCCTCCAATTTGAAGTCCATCTGCTTCAGCCTCCAGAGTACTGGAATTACAGAAATATGTTTCCTCATTATGCATTTCCTAGTTGTATTTCTGTCATCCAGCATGTGGCAAGTAGGAACCCTTCATTCTCCTTTAACACATGAGAAAACCATGGCACATATGCATGTCAAGATGTCTGACTCAAGTCACATGCCTAAAAAGCATTGGACCTGGTTTTGAATCACCAGGTTCTTACCTCATTCTCCTTCCCTTAAAGAACATCAGAGCACAGAGAACAGCAATGGGGTTTTAAACCACATAACCAGCACTGTGGTTTTCTTTGGGCTCCTTTCTGGTTATTTGTATTGTAGGAAGACTAAGTCTTGGTTTTCTAATCCGCAGAACAGGAATAATAACTTTTCCTTGTGCAAAGTACATATATCTCAATGCAAAAATTTTGCATTTCTGTATGCTATGGACTAAATATTTTTAATATTTATATATAAATAAATATATTTAAATGTATGAGACACACACACACTGCTTTTTTAAAAGTAGACATCTGAGGGGCCAGAGATTTAGCTCAGTGGTTCCAGCACCTGCCTAGCAAGCGCAAGGTCCGTGGTTCGATCCTCAGTAACTACATACAACAATATTGGGCGTGGTGACTCACGCCCACCAGCAATCAGTACCACATACCACAAATGCCGGGCTTGGTGGCTCAAGCCTGTAATCCCAGCACTCGGGAGGCAGAAGCAGGAGGATTGCTGAGTTCAAGGCTTGCCTGAGCTACATAGTGAGCTCAAGGCCAGCCTGAACTACAAAGCGAGACACTGTCTCAAAAAAAAGAAAAAAGTAGACATCTGAATTTACACTTCCTTCAGCAACATAAAAGAATTTATGTTGTTCTATATCCTCTTGAGTGTCTGATATTGTATATTCAAATACTAGTAAGTGTGGTATCCACATAGTAGTATCACACTGAACAACTAATGCATGTTTTTCTGCTTCTTAGTGAAATAGCATCTATCTTCATTTTTATTTATTATACTTTTCAGTATTTTCAAAAGAAATGCCCATTTCTATTAATATACCTTTCTTATTGGTTTATAAAATTTCTAAAATTATAATCCAAATTAAAATCCTTTACTTTTAGTGTATGTGCTGATAAGACCTTTATTTATATTTATTTATTTATTTATTTATTTATTTATTTATTTATTTATTTATTTATTTATTTGCAGTACCTGGGCTTGAACTTGGGTACTTATGCTTCCAAAATAGGCACGATACCACTTGAGCTAAATTCCCAGCTATAAGACCTTTATTTTTGATGCAGAAATTAAACATCTTTTCCTACTATGTGACTTGGCTTTTTATCCTGCTATGGGGCCTTTCATTTTTTTTTTTTTTTGATTAGTACCTGTTCTTCATTTTAATATTGCAACTATTAATCATTTCCTGTATGCTTCTTTTGTATGTTGTGATACCAAAACTTTCATTTCAATGGAACTTTAAAGTTTTGAAAATATTATTTTCTAAGTGCTTCCGCTTGAGTTAAGGTCATTACCACTTTCACCATTGGACTGCTAATGTGAGCTTGCAAGTGAGGAAAAAGAGGAAGTGTAGATTTCAGAATACTGGAACATATTTTACCTTTAAGAATTTAGAAAGGTCTGTTCATTAAGGCAAAAGTGTACAGGAAGAAGGGTAAGCCTACAGTAGGCTGGGAGAAGGGCTATCCATGTGTGGGTTATGGACAAGAGTAAGTTTTGTTTTTTTTTTAAACTCCATTTCGAGCACACACATGCTAAATGCCCTAAAGAAGTAGTTTTGGTGCTGCTTGGTTTTCATCATTTCTGATCCAGGTACTATTTGTAATAAATAAAAATTTCTGGTCAAAGGGTTAAATAAAACCTGTTGATATATAGTCTTTCCTCCTTTAAAGTAGTAGGTAGACTCATGATGTATATTAAATCTAAGATAGGGAAGAACATGGAAAAGTTTGTGAAATTGAAAATAGAGTACTTTTCATCTTTCTCATTTAAGATCAGAATCATGAAATTTCTGGGTGTTAAGTTTTATAGTAATCCCTTCAACCTGTTCCTCACCTCTTCAGGTGACACACCTATTAGAGTTTTATAGAACTTAGCATTGGATAGTCTCTGATTCAATCTTTCCTTTATTCAGTAGGGGATACCAAGAACAAAGAAAAGAAAGTACTTGACTGAGTTACAGACATTTAGTAAAATAATCAAAAATATTGCTTTTTGAATCTCTGTCCATTGCTTTTAAGTAATACACTACAATATATTTTGTGAATAAATCAAATTGGTTTGAAGGATTTCTAACAACATAAGATAACATGAATGGTAACTGGATATAGTTACAGAAGAAACTGTAGTTACCTTTCTAATGCTCTCTAGTCTTATATAAAATCTTAAGTTTTGGAACCGATGGGAAAAAACAATTAAAATACCCAAATGACTTTAAATAACCTAAAGGGCCAAGATGTATGTGGAAAAATAGCTCAGCTTCACTCATTATTTGTAAAAAATGCAAATGAAAACTGCAGCAAGATGTAACTCCATATTCATTACAATCTCAAAAAGCAATAAACACAGAAGACATAACACAACACAATGCCAAACTCCATGAACCAATATCAAGTGCTTCTGTAGATGTGGAGCACAGGGAATGCTAATATTATGATAGTGAGAGTATAAAGTGGTCTGATCATTTTGGATATTGATAATTTAATAAGGTTGCATATACAGATATCCTGTTGTACAGCAACTCTAGTTTTAGATATGTGTCCAAGGAATATGTACAAGAACCTTCATCACATAACTTTCCATAAAAGCCTCCCTCTCGAAACCTCCTATGTGCACATTTAACAGTAGAAAAGATGAATAAATTGTGGCATGTTTGTACAATAGAACAATCTCCAAGAATGAGAAAACAAAGTATCATTACAGCAAACAACCGTATAAATATATTTGACAAAAGTATTCAATGAATGGAGTCAGATAATACTGAGGATATCATATGTCATTTCATTCTTTTTTTTTTTTCTTTTTTTTTGCTTTTTGGAGACAGGGTCTTGCTTTGTAGTTCAGGCTGGCCCTGAGCTCACTATGGTGCCCAGGCAAGCCACCGCGAACTCAGCAATCCTCCTGTCTCTGCCTCCCGAGTGCTGGGATTACAGGCGTGAGCCACCACGCCCAGCATTATATGTGGTAACTGGGGATTGAACTCAGGTCCTTACGCTTGCGAGGCAGGCGCCGGAACCACTGAGCTAACCCTCCGGCCCTGTCATTTCATTCTTAATAAGACTGAGAAACAGATACCCTATTAAATGTCAGAATCATGGTAATTTTGGGGGAGACTGAAATGATGGGTAAATGGAACTCTGGTTCTCCTATGTGATTTAGGAAACTGATTAAATAGTTTTTAACTGACAGCTCATCAGAACATACATTTATGATGTATCCTTTCAATAAGATGTTCAAAACAACTTTAACTTTCATCAAAGTTTCAGCGGTAGAAATCTTAAGGTCACAACACTCTATCATCCTTTTTCTAATCTGAATGCATTTTCTATTTGGTGCAACATTCCTTCCACTTAGCCTGACATCTGCTGTGCATCTGTATCCCTCATGGCACAAAGTAAGTTAAACAACCAGATGCTGAAGAAAAAAATCATAGCAGTAGGAGATTGAAGTTTTACATGTCTGTGGAGGGAAAGATAAGTTTTCTATTGACATCATGAATAAATTGCCAAGATAATAGGGGAGCGAAGAAGAAGAAAATGATCGTTTTTGGCAGGAATGAAGGTAGAATTTGCAATGGAGTCTGGCAGATGGTGAATGGGAAGATACAACACAAAAATGAACAGTGGTTAAGCCCAATGGAGGGGACAAGGCTGGGAGCCCTGAATTTTATATATATATATATATATATATATATATATATATATATATATATATATATATATATATATATATATATATATATTTTTTTTTTTTTGTGTGTGTGTGTGTGTTAGACAGGGTCTCACTTTGTAGTTCAGGCTGGCCCTGAGCTCACTATGTAGCCCAGGCAAGCCTGGAACTCAGCAATCCTCCTGCCTTTGCCTCCTGAGTGCTGAGATTACAGGTGTGAGCCACCACGCCCAACACTGTGATATGTGCTATTGATTGCTGGTGCGTGTGAGTCACCACGCCCAGCATTGTATGTGGTTACTGGGATCAAACTCAGGACCTTGTGCTTTCGAGGCAGGCTCTGGAACCACTGAGCTAAATCTCCAGCCCTTAGGCATAATTTTTGAAAAACATCTAATATACACAGAGATCTCAAAATACCTTTCTTCTTTCTATACCAGATTAAGAATGGGGACTTACTTTTGTAGGAAAAAAAGGGAAAAAAGTGACTTTGATTGCCCACAGCATTCAAGGAATAGTCATAGGCATCAACATGTTTAATCCTCATGGTAACATGTAAAGTGGTGAGAGTTTTCCTCATTTATATGTGGGGGGCTTAGGTTCAGAATTCAAGATATTGGCCATTTAATTAGTGATGACAGAGCCCAACTTTGAGCACACAGTTCTCTGACTAAAACCTCTTGCTCTTTCCAAGAAACAAGTGCCCTCTGTGGAATTAGCTCAGGTTTTCCTACTCTGCATTCTCTCAAAGAAGGATGAAAATTCTGTATGAGATAGTTGGGCTCCCATATCTGCCAGGACAATTTGTGAGAGTTGGAATGTGACTTTCTCAATGAGTAGGGGCACATTGAATTCCAAATCTTAGGGCAGCTCTGAGGTGTCCCCCAGGGGTAGAAGAGTAAGGACTTTTAGTAATAGATCCTCTGGCAATGTTGGGATCTAACTCATGTGAAAGTAATAGGGACCTATATACCTACATTTTTAGCCCTTTCCAAAAAAATTGTATCTTTTAAAAGACAAAAATAATGAAAATCCAAAACATATTTCCCTACTGGTGGTATACTGGCAACATGGCAGGTGAGCAGAGTGTATTATTTTGAGGAAAAATTCAATTTCAACTTCCAACATGTGTAAATTAATTTTTCTTGCTTGTGTAGTTTATGTGATAGAATCCTACAGGGAGTATCCTTGGTCCTGGCTTCTTTTGCTCATGATGTCTGAAAGTAGTATTCACACTGTAGTGGCTAACAATGGTCCACTTCTTGCTACCCATTGTCCCATTATGAACACCCACAACATATGTCTCATCCTGCTGCTTATGAATGTGTGGCACTTTCCAATTGGAAATACTGTGAGTAGTATTTCTATAAGCATTCTAGTGTATGTTTTTGGTACTTACTCTAAGTATGTAGTTATTTTCTATATCTACTCAGGACTGGAATTCCTTTGTTGTATGTGTACATACTCTGTTTTAGAAAACACCATTTAATGTTATTTAAAATTATTAAATTGCTTTGTATTTTTTAAAACTTAGAATTAATCCTCTATATTTAATAATCAGTTTTCCTCCAAGAGGACCTGATAAGTCAAGGGTGACACAACTAAATCTAACAGCCTGCAGCTAATTTCATCCTTCAAGGGAATTTGGCACAGTTCCAAACACTTATCAATGATACTGCCTTGATCCATATTTCTGGATTTGCTTTTGTTTCACTTGTGACTAATGAGACATCAGAGATAAATATAAGTACCCAACTACCAGTCCTTTAGAATCTAGAAATCATATTCTATTTTTTGGGGGGGACAGGGTCTTGCTTTGTAGTTCAAGCTGGCCCTGAGCTCACTATGTAGCCCAGACAATCCTCGAACTCAGCAATCCTCCTGTCTCTGCCTCTCTAGTGCTGGGATTACAGGCGTGAGCTACCATGCCCGGCACTGTGGTATGTGGTAGTGATGGCTGGTGGGCATGAGTCACCGTGCCCAGCATTATATGTGGTTACCAGGGATCAAACTCAGGACCTTGCACTTGTGGGAGAGGTGCTAGAACCACTGAGCTAAATCTCCAGCCCTAGAAACCATATTCTTGATTTCGGTTTTGCTAGAAGCAGAACCCAAGGTAGGTTCATGTGGCAAGAAATCCCAAAAGACACTAACTAAAGAATGGGGAAGAATAGTTGGAGGAGGAAAGATCCCAGGAAAGTGATGTCAACTGTCAATACCCACAGATCAGTTCTACTGCAGAATGGATCTCACTTCACAGATGGGCTATCTGAGCATAAGTGGTTGGGCCCCATTCATTGGTTGAAGACTCCTTGGAGAGGGCAATCCCTATTTTTCAGCTCTTCTGGCCAAGTTCACTTTCACATATAGTTGGGGCCAGAGGTTAGAGTCCTTCTTGGAAATGTCAGAAGCAATTGAAAGCAGTTGGGAGGCAAGCACTGGCAATGTAACATGGATTAAATGAGGCACCAACAGTGGCCACTATATGGCCATGTTTTCTATTTCACAAGGAATCCAGACTGTAGAATCCCAGTCCCAGTAGCATTAACACAATTAGCCAAATGTGCATTGCTTTTCACTTGCGTATAGGAAGCTTCTGCTCTCCTTTCAGAAGCTATCTGCATTGTCCTTCAGTATTAAGGGTGTTTGGATAACAACACATTTATGTAATTCTATTCTTATTAGAATCCAGAGTACCCAGAGTCTCTGTACACGTTTTTCCCCCTGTTTTCCATCTCTTCTGTGCAAGCATATTTAAAAGATTTTACTAATGCATTTGCCAAGATACATTCATCTTCTTGCATGTCCTATGATTTACAATGAAGTAGAACAAGTAGATTGTTTCACAATGCTTTAAATTGCAGCAAGAGTTGCCTGGAGATGGAAAAGCTGTATGAAGAGAAAATAGAAATTATTTTTCTTTTTATTGACCCACAATCTTCAATTTATATTCCAAAGCAATGTAAAAATTTCAAAACTCTAAGAGAATAAGGAAGACCTCTACTTACTTATCAAGCTTAGTGTTAATAATATACAGTGTAGAGCAAACAAGGTTGTATGATTGCAAATGATCTTATTGAGAAAGGTCCCTATAGATGTTTTATGGAAGGTGGAAAAATTAATTTCTGTTTTAGGAAGTAAATTCTTAGATACTCCTGAGACTTGAATGTATCTCTTTAATAAAATAATTCAGGGCTGGAGGATTAGCTCAGTGGTTCTAGTGCCTGCCTCGCAAGTGCAAGGTCCTGAGTTCGATCCCTGGAAACCACATACAATGCTGGGCGTGGAGACTCACTCCCACCAGCCATCAATACCACATACTGCAGTGCTGGGTGTGGTGGCTCACGCCTGTAATCCCAGCACTCGGGAGGCAGAGGCAGGAGGATTGCTGAGTTCCAGGCTTGCCTGGGCTACATAGCAAGCTCAGGGCCAGCCTGAACTACAAAGCGAGACCCTGTCTCAAAAAAAAAAAAATTTCATAGAAGGACATAATCAGTGCCAAGTCACTTTCTACCTTTTCAATGAAGCCAAGGTCTAAAAACATTCTAAAGCACCCAAAAATATATAAATCAACTTTAAGGAAACATTGTCTGATTTTAAAAACTCACTTGAAAATTACAAATAATTGAAATCTAAAAAGCATGAAAATACAAAAATGGCTGATGTGTACAGTGGAAGAATTTGATATGAAAGTACTAAATTCATAACTGCTGAAAATGGAGAGGTTATTAGCATTAAATATTCACACATGTATACACACCCACACATAGGTGGGACTCCTGCAAGGAATATCAATCTCCTGTTTGGTACTACAACACAAGGCAAGAATATAGAGGCAGAATCAATGAAAAATAGGTAACTGGGATGGCCAGAGTTGGCAAGCAAGATCCTGAAACATCCAGAACCACTGATATTTATTGGTGACACAACTAAATCATTTGTTAAATTGGGGTGCAGTGGCTATGTGTGGTTGCTAGAAATAACTTGCTGATGCAGGCAAGGCTTGTAAAGGAAGGGACAGTACATTCTTACATTAGGCTGTGGTTAATGATTAACCCATCTTTTCAGTTAAGAAGTTCCCAATCCTGTGAAGAAATATGGATGAGTCACTCTGATCTTGGTTGTACAGTTATTTCATATCAGAGGCCCACAGCTTCATGGACTTTGCTATGCCCATTGACAGGGTGGGGGATTGTGCTAATAAGCACACCACCACAATGCCCCTATGAGTCACACAGGCTTTATTCAGACTCACTTTTTAAAACAAGCGAATTCTGGAACTGACTCTTAACAGCCTGAGCTGTTTATAGCCTGCCTTGGTCATTATCAACAGGATAATCTCTCTCTCTCCCTCTCTCTCTCTCTCTCTCTCTCTCTCTCTCTCTCTCTCTCTCTCACACACACACACACACACACACACACACACACACATAAATGCACACATGCAAATATGTACAGTTGGTTCTCACTATTTCAAACATTTAATGGAATTATCAATGACACCGAATTAGCTAATATTGAACAATTGCTCCTAGAAAAAATGTAAAGTTAGGTTGTCATGAGCTTTCAGTCATAATTTTTGGCCAAACAAAGTGTCATTGGTGTTGTATCAGTCATTTGAGGACATCCCTTTTATACAATCTGGTCTCATTATTGGTGAAAACATCCTCTTCCATATCCTTTTCCTCTATAACTCTAAGCATATATTTAAAAATTAATTTTTGCAGTTCTTAATCTATAAACCCTACAAATTTAATTTTCATTTCATGTAGT
Organism: Thryonomys swinderianus; assembly: GCA_004025085.1. Taxonomy (NCBI): domain Eukaryota; kingdom Metazoa; phylum Chordata; class Mammalia; order Rodentia; family Thryonomyidae; genus Thryonomys; species Thryonomys swinderianus. Next base: position 19,654 of record PVIC010006879.1, read on the forward strand.
TTTTGCAAATGTGCAAGCCAGACAGCACTAGTTTAGAAAGAATTGACTTTTTCTGGGCCCTGATTAAAATCACTATAACATTTTTTGGCATTCAGAACTTTACAACACTCGTGTCCACCATGCATTTGTGAATCAGTTGTTGTCTTATGAATGCAAAGATTCAACTTCTTTTCCATATCACATGATATTACCATGTCTTGAGTACTTTCAGTAGCAGCCCCACTTACAAAATGGAGAATTTAATATTGAACTCTCAGACAATAGCACTGTAACTCACATTTGAATGGAATGCACCCAACACATGGAGTTTTTCCTAAGATGTGTAGTCTTGGATTTAGGAAACCTAGAAAGCATATCAGGACTCTGCTTGAGGTTATTTTAAACAACAAAATCACCAGGAAGACATATAAATACATGAAGAATGAAACATTCAATAGACTGTAAAAAAAGACAAGCTGGTTTACCACTTGAGACATGAACAAGAGGACAAAATGTTTCCCTATTTCAGTTCAGCTGGAAACATATACCTCAGGCAATTCAAATATGTCACTAGTCTAGGTCTATAAATGGCTGTAAAAGTTCTCCAAATACTAACTAGTTTAGTGAGTGGGTAAATTTATAAGTAGAAAAGAGGATCAAGTATATACTCTTGTTACTTGGTGCTTAGCACATCAAAGCTGGGAAAATCAAATAGATGTTTTAAACATTATTTTATGAAATAGTAAAACAAAAACTTTAAATAATAAGACAATAAAAAGTTATTGTGTGTAATTATCTTCAAGGAAGTTACTCAATAGGAAACTAAAACTTTTTATGCTATCAGAAGGCATATTCTTGGACTACATCGTTTTTGAAGGTACTTTTCATCTCTAGTTCTCTCCATGTTGGCATTCCTTTATTTCCCTTGACTTTCCAGTGAGTTGTTGTTCTGATCCTCAGTTTCATGTCCTACATGATCTCTTGACAATATGTCAAACAATATTCAGTCCTACTTCTGATTCCTATTTTTGTCATTATTTTTAGTCATTTAACTTTTGGTGAGCTACTTAGTGCCATGGAACTTTTATTTATTCAAGGTTGAATGGATATAATAATATTTCTCTCTAAGCACCAGTATAGGAATTAAATAAATTAAAAATGATTTTGTATTGTTTCTTACATCGTATTTTATTTATTATACAGTAATTTAAATGTGTTTGATTAGAGAAATACATAAAGTAGGATTTTAAAAGCTGAATATGGGAATAACTTCCCTAGTGAAATCCTAGATTCACTGTTTATTTACTATGAAAGGGTGAAAATAAGATTAATCCTCCAGCCTGGGCCCCTGAGTAACCACGAGGAACAGAACCTTCACTGACCTACACCATGGATGACAAGCATGTAAAATAAACCTATGTTGTGCTCTGACATTGTCACTAGACTTAAATGTACTGGGAGTAATGCAATGGGAGTTTTGCATCTGAACTGATCCAGAGATTCAGGGATTCATGTGTTTCTGTAGCATAACAAAGGCTAGTCTGACATGACAGGCCTTCAGATCTGTGATTTCTTCTGGGGGCAAACAATAGAACAGTTACAATAGGAAAATGTTTGATAAGTTTGTGAGAGTTTAGGAAAGAATATGGTGATCTTCAAGGAGCCAGGTGTGACCCTTCTCTGTGTGTCTGTATAATCATGGAAGGCCTATTGTGCATGCCAAAGAAGTGGCACCTTTGGTTGGGGAACGACTCAAATAACTGATGCTTTAATGAAATTGGTGAAATTCAGACATGTGGATAAGGAAATGTGGGGATTGTGGGCTCCTAGAGGAAATTGCATGTGAAAATGTAGTATAGTACAGAAAGCAGGAAATAGAAAGGACTACAGCAATATGGATACATCACCACATATTAGGGATCCACTGAAAAATTTGGAGTAGGAGACATAAAAGGAGAACCAAGCATTAGACTTATTATTCCAGCCCCACCTCCAGAGTGATGTGTAAAATGCTTGGGACAGAGGGCTCTATTTATACACAGGGAGGTCAGTAGAAGGCATTCTTCTTATTGTTAGCCAAACAATTCTATTTTGAGCCTTCTAGTTGGAATTTAGCTATTGGTTGAATCCAACAAGACATGGCTGTAAATGACAAGTCAAGTTCATGTCTTTTCCACTTGTCCTATTCTGGGTAATAGATATCTAGAATTTTTTTCTTTCCACAACAGTGACATATGTACAATAGGACAGACTCAACTACATCAGGCCACTTTCAATCTGCCCAAACCACATTCACATTCCATTGAACTAATCAATTCAAATGGTCAAGCCCAAAGGTAATGCATGGTGAAATATACTTAACTTAGAAGCCACACAGAGTATTAAGATCAATTTTTGACTCTGTTATGGTGGCTCTAGAATAAAACTCAGCCCAAAATTTGGGACTTAGGTAATTGGATGACTATCCATCTTCTTTTTAAATGGTTACTAGAGCTACATTCTACCAAAATCAGGTACCTGAGTGCACTCATTTCCTCTGTAGATTCATGGACTTCAGGAAATATCTTCACATCTTGCACCTTCTCTTCATTCATTTAGATGTCTCTACATGAAGATTCTTATTGTCCCAGACCCCACAGCTTGGCTACTATGAACTTGTTGTGTGGTTACCTTCATTTCACTATGCTTTCTTTCCTTGTAAAATGGACATAATTCTACCTACTTTCTACTAAATGAAATGAGTGAAGCACTTGGAGTATACATAGTTCATGTGTTGTTTTATTAGCTCATTTAAGCCTCACAGCAACTCTTCCAAGTAGACATTTTTATAACCCTCATATTACTAATGAAGTAAATTTAAATCTATCTTGATCACCACCTCCACACCTACTATCTCAGAGGATAATTACTTTTATCATTTAGTGAAACTAATTCCAGTCCATTGTTTCTGTGTATTTATATTCATATTTGTAAAAGCTTAATAATGTTTTATGTGAGTAGAGATTCTTTTTTAAAAATGTTACATCCAAAGGTTACTTTGCTACTTGCTTTTCTTTAGCACAACCATTTGGAAGACTTCTGGTGTTACTAAAATAAATTCATCCTATGTAAGGTTTCACAATAATTCAATAACTGTCATTCCTGCCTCCCATTGTTAGTAATGGTACAGGTCCTATGCAGTTCTTTGCTGTAACTAGCAATACAGTTGGAGATCCTAGCACCACATGGAATCTTCCTGTACAAGGAAGTGCACTTCTCTGGATAGGATGCAGGGCCACAGAGTAAGTGTGATCTACAATCTTAGGACATTCTTGCAAGATGCTGCTCAGAATGGTTTTCTGAGTTCACTCTCCTGCTGCTGAGGAGAGGGGCCTGCTTCTCTGGCTTCAGGAAAATGGCAGGAGCTGGGGGAGAGGGGATAGCAAGGTGTGGTGGCAGGGAAAAGGTCCTGAGGATGGGGGGAGATGCCAGCTCACTTCTGTTTCACAATTTCCATAGAGCCTTTAGGATTTAATCTGGTTTCCAATTCCCAGCTATTTCTGGGAGAAAACAAAACAAAGGCGATTTTTTGATAATGAACAAAACATTATTTCCCATTTGCCTGCACTCAAGAGGGTTCTGAAATCTCACTTTCCTAATAAGAAGTAGACTGGAGACTTCTATTTATAGTAGAGAGAACAATATGATTTTTTTCATCACCCATCTACCCTTGTAAACCCAGCTGGCAATATTCTAAAAACCCTTCTTAGGAGCCACTCACCCTCCTGATGTTACATTACATTGAGAGCTGCAACTCAACAGGACAAATTTCCATCCACTAAGGAAGTCCAGGTGGCACTAGAATATAAAACGCTGTGGGAAAAGTCTTTCCAAATGGACAAAACAGCAAACAGAATTTATCATAAGGTGTTTCCCTCCCAGCGATTGGTCGTAGCCTTTGTAACTCTTGACAATAGTCAGCAGACAACTAGGAAAATGCTGTTCTGATAATTTATTAAGTTCAGTCTTTGGAACCTGGACAGCAACGCTTGGTTCTAACCTAGTAACCAAAGCTATATAATTAATTAGTTCTTGTGGGTTTTGGACAGAAAATGGCGTTGCTGTGTTACAGTAATAATCCCAGTTGTTGTTGAGTTATCAGCAAACTGCAGCTTCTCTCTCAGGGGAAAAAAACCCCGTAATTTAACAAATCACTGTATTTTGGGTTTTGACATTGCACATGCTTTTCAATTTCCATCTGTTCCTCTGGTTCATTAGTATTTTATTGTTGCTACAGTCAGAAACATTTTAATAGTTTTTTTCTCCTTCTAAAATAACACCATCAAGTATCTTCTGTCATCCCTTTGGACACCTAAAAATGGCATGTCCATTCCAATTTTAAATAGCTCTTAGGAACTATTATTTTGGACACTTTCCCAAAAGTACAAGATGGCTGCCTTTGGCTGAGAACTGGAATAATTGTTTTGTGTATGAAAACAAATATTCAAAGCCTATTTCAAACAGATTTTTAATATGGAAAATAGCAATATCCTCTCATATTCTTAAAATATTTCTTTATTATAACATATCACAACATCAAGAAATTCAGTTCCAAGTGCACATATATTAGACATACATACCTTCACCCAACTGAATACAATACAAAAACATAAACACACAACACCACATAGGCCACACACAAATGTGCACTCACCAATATTCTAATTACATACATTCTTCCTATCTCTAAACATAAGCACATGTGCAATATCATGCATGAATATATGTACTTCAATGTACATTCATACTCTACAAACACAAATACATATATTCATATATATATATATACACACACACATGACATCACACATGCCCATGTATACACATAATCACATACATCCTAGACTTCCAAACACAAAACACCAGTACTCATATACATAAATACAAACATACACAAACACTACACATATTGTGAATCTACTTACAGACACAATCTCCATATGTACAAACTACACACACCACACACACACAGATATGCACATCAACCTTGTGTTGTGGAGATGGATGAAAATATTAATCCAGCAAAATGGTAGTGAATAAATTTATAAATAAAAGCAAATGAAATGTACACTAGAAAATGTGGTTGCCTTCCAACAGCCTGGAAACCACCCCTAGAACTGATGGCGCTATTGTTCTTGGGCTTCTGGGTTGTGCTTCTCATCTGAGTCACTGGGGAAGCTGTGCTGACTGGAGCGGTGCTTTTTGTGATCCTTGGAGATTCTGCCCCTGAGAGCAGGCAGTGGTTCCCTTGGGGGCGGAGCAGAGAGCACGGTTCCCTTGAAAACTCAAAAAAGTTTCAACATTCAGAGAGGCCTCTCCCAGCAGGAGGCCCGGCGATCCCCCAGGGTCCCCAGCGCTCACTTTCACATCCTGTTATGAAACTGTCCTTTCCCAGGATCACCCCTAGGAAAAGGCTCTAAGTGCACTGCAGACTGCCAGCAGAGCCGCAAGTGTGAAGCTCAGACACAAAGGAGGCTTGAACCCAGAGCGACATCTGACTTCACAAGTTTAAGAGCCATCGAAAGTTGACTCTGATGGGAAATCGATTCACAGAACATGCTGTGAATCCCGTTAGACTTTAAAAATAACTTTCCTGCTCGCCTTCGTTGGTATTCCCTCTTTTTCTTCCCTTCCTACTTTCTTTTACCTCTTTCCCAGTCTCCCCCTCCCCTTTTCTTCATCTCTTCTTTTACCCTCTGAGGTGTTTAGTCTTTTTTAAAAAAAAAATAAGATCAAAGAAAAGTATAGGAGTATAGCACAGTACTCTATGTAAGTATAGTTCACACCAGCCAGATGGTTAGTAGCTTAGTGCAGGAGTATATTTTAAAATTTGTTCTAATATTTCATTAAATATTACTTTTTAAAAAGCCCTCCTGGTTCTTTTCTAATTTAAAATTGTCTGTAAATGATAGAGCAGTTAGTTTGAGGCCTCTGTTGACTAATTGAAGTTAATTTACATGCAGGCATTTAGGGTATACAATTTAGCTCACTTACAGTGATTACAACCATGAAATTCGCTTCCCATCCATCTTCTACCACATCCACCAAAACTGTAGCCTTAAAATTTTCCTAATATATCCCCCTCTCAAGCATTTTTTAATTGAATTCTTTATTGGTACAATTTATATACATCTCAAAATCACATATAACATTGGGAAATTTGTACCAGTATATGCCACAAGTTAATTCTCATTTTTACCCATATCCCTACCCACTCCCCCCTTCTCCCCCCTTTATACATGCTCTTTTAATTTCTTTCTGTATCATATTTATTCCTTCCCCTCATCACATTCCCACACAAATTTCCTATAGAAATATTCCACTCTATAAAAGCTGTCCTACTTTCTAGAACTCATTTGCATCTACCTTCTCAAGCATTTTATGTTCACAGAGGCCTTTTATAATCTGGCACCAATTTCCCACTGATTCACTTCTTGAGATTTAAGATTTGGTCAAGTATCTCCAAATCTTAGCTCTTGGGTTGTTGGTGTTTTTGTTGTTTTGTTTTTGGTTGTGTGTGTTTCCCTGTACTGGAAACCCAGCCATTCCTGAAGCCCAGAGTCTTTCCATGTGTTTGAGGCAGAGCTACCATTCTTCGTTCTGACATCTGTAGCGTGCAGCTTGTGTGTGTAATGGTTTTGGTCAGTAACTAATGGCATCTTTTTTCTCTTGACAATAGTGAGGTTTGGCAATATTATCATGGGGTAGCCTCTAGTTCATAGCAATTTGCCTCATGTAAAGGTGAATCTCAATAAATAACGTTGGGGCTACTGGCCTGAAAAATACCAAAGTACTGGTTATCTCTCATAGTCACCCGCCTTGTGCCATTTTCTATCCTTCTGGTAAGAGCATCTGGATTTTCCTTCAAATAATAGAATCATTTTCCTAACTCAAAGATCAAAAACCCTTCATTCTATTGGCTAAGAGGTATATATAAACCTTAAGTGGACAATCAGATTCATAATGCATACTCCAAAGCTGATATGGGGTCTAACTGGACCTATTGGACTTGCCAATGGCTGTACTCACAACTGCCTCTTGAGAGAGTTTGCTTTCCAGTGATGCTCATGGAGAGGAAAGACCCAAAGGGAAGGGAGAGGTGAATTTTCAGTGACAAAATTGAAGTTAGAGGCCCATACATGGTGTGTTGTATGATCCAATATCTTCCCAGTTTTGCTTGAACTAGTTTATTTTTACCTTTCTATTACACTTTTTCTTTTCAACTTGAATCTACACATGAACACCTTGGAAGATCTTGTTAACAATGCAGATTCTGATTCTGCATGTCTGGGAAGGGGAAGGGCCTGAGATCCTGAATTTTTAATATGCTGCCTCAGGAAATGGGATAAAGCTGGTCAATGATTACATTTTATGCACCACGGGCATAGTGTGTCTCCTTGTCAAGGGCATTCTTGGTACCTGCTTCTCCCATCCAATTGAAAAAGCTTTTTAATGATGTTGCTGTTTGGGGCATAGATACACCACTCTTTTTCAGGTAAGATCCTTACTTTTATGTTATTTTTCTGAAGAAGAGGAAGAAGGAGAAGAAGAGGAAGAAATGAAGTGACCTGGTTAGAAAGCTATGAGTGAACAAGGGCCGGCCTCTCATCCCCCACTCTTGAAGCACAGATTTGTCTACTGGAAGCATTTAGTGCAACAAAGTCTGTTTCTGCTGGGACTCAGCACATGCTTCCTTCAGGGGCCTGACAGAATGACTGTCCCACCTGCGCTGTGATCTAATTTATTTTCTTCCCTCCTTGCCAGATTCCTGGGACCTGGCGCTGGGAGCTGGAGCAGCACCACTGCTCACCCGTATCGGAAGTTGGCCGCTTGCTGATAGTGCCGTGTGGTTCTGGGGGAGCTTTGCATGTTGTCTCGCCTGATGATGCAGGGAGTTGCTTTCACTGTAACAGAAACATATGCCTTGTGAGTTTGTTGTGTTTGGGGATTATTAATAACCACACAAAAGTATTTAAGCAGTCACGGGCATCTCCCCTCCCTGTAAACACTTCACTTTAAATTCAGACTCTTCCCTCACACACTCATTATCTCCGTTCATCAAAGTCACTTTCCTTGTAGAGTCTGGGCAGGTCTCCCATTTTCTAACGTATCCTCTCTGAGTCTCTCTGGTTTTCTTTCTCTTAATCAAGAATTAGTCAAGCATTGGTGGCGTTTATTTGTCCCAAGAGCATCTTTTATCAACAGAGAGAAGCACGGGGCACCTAATCCTCTTGAACCTCCGCTCTAGGGTGTCAAGGAAGTGGAGGATGGAAGAAAAGAAAAGGGGCCTGTTGTTTGCTCTTTAAGCAGCGATTGTGATCTCCTATTTCAGGAGCATTGGATTCAGTGTCCCATAAAGTGAGAAAGATACCATTTGTTTTCTTCATAGCTTCCTGAAAAGAATGTGATGACAAGGGTATCATAAAGGCAACAACAAGAAACAATAATTAGAAAAATCTGTTAGACTCAAGTTTGTTTTCTGTTTTATCAGGATTGGGAAAGAGAGAGCTTGGACTTCTCCTTTGGAACAAAGTGTGATATTCAAAATAATACTTGGCATAGATGGGCCTTGTATTAAAGTCACTGTGAAAGCTGAATGAGCAGCACTAAGGAATGAACAAAGCTGGCTTTGTATCAACAAAGACTTGCTCCTGCCTCTCCGCAGGCTTCTGGAGGCTTCTTCTGCTAGCTGATGGGCTTATGCTCACGGACTGCAAACTGATTCTTCCTTCACATTAGGCAAAATCCAACCAGCAGCACAAATGTTTTGGAGATCAATTGTGTACCTTTGCATCTTGCACACAGATATGTTACATCTGATTAATTGGTTCTCTCATCAGCTTCAGTTATCTAAATAAGGGAGCAGAAATGCATAAATGCATCAAAGAATAGGGATGAAAAACAGCCTTTGTTTCATATTGTTTTGGCTTTCTTTCAAAATTGGTCCTTTTATTTACCCCCTTTTGGGTGCAAAATCACCCTATCAGTCATTAGGTTATTTGTTATGAAATTTTTAAAATAATACATAAATAAGGGTTTTGTTGGCAAAGGGTCCAGACTGAGATTAACAGATTGTGAAAAACCAACCTTTCTCGGGAACCAAGGCTTGTTTTCTTTAGTTTTAGATGACCCAAGGAGGTTTCGCTACTGCCAGCTCTGTAGACATCATTAAAGGAATAGAAGGTCCTTTGTGAGAAATGTCAAGATGATGACCAGAGTGTGGTGCAGAACACATTGCTTATTTTGGCAAAGATGTTCCCATCCATACATGCACCAAGTCGTCATGAGAAAACTCCTGAGATTTTCCTGGGGCTTTATTATTTTTCAATAAACTACCAGGGAAGCCTACTGTTTGTGACTTGCACAAAAGCATGGTTATTAGGCATTGCTGTGGTCCTTGGAAGCTGTCAGTTGATGTCACTGAAACTGCGATCCTGGCATCTTCTCCCAGCTCAAGTGTGCATACCCAGGCGAGTGGTTCTGACTCTGAACTCAGGTTCCTCAACTGCAGAGTTGAAACTATAGTCACGGCCCTCCAGCCTTCTCTGTTCTAGGACCTGCTATCGTTCTCCTGTATCTGTAAACTAGGCTTTTTGGAAGTTCTATCCATAGTCAGAATCCAGGTCCTGCTCCCTGTGTCCCTGAACCTCCAGGCATACTCTTCCCCATCCCTCGCTGGTTACTTCTGAAGCCTAAACTCATTCAACCACTCCCTCTTCTTCGCCCCACAATCTGCTCTCGACCCGGCAGACAAACCAGCCAGGCTGTGCTCACACTAGTTCCCGTTCTCTCTGTTCTCCCGAGACATCTCCCATAGAGCCAGAGGTGCCCCGGCAGTTTCCCTCTCTGATCTCATCTCCTGCCTCTTGTGGTTGTCTCCATCCAGCCACACACCCCTTTCCTCCCGCCTCTCACCCGCCTCCAGGGTCCAGTTGTGTTTGGATGAGGGGCTCTTCTGTCCTCCTTTCCAGCCTCTCTTCCCCCAGACACCTGCATAGTTGATTCTTCCACGGCCTTCAACCTTTCACCCTTTCTGCTAGGTCTTGAGCCTTTTATTTAGTTATACTGACTCCCAGCATGTTTTTCGATGTGCATGTTCTATCTGTATTTCCTGTAGCAGTGCTTTTCAGCACTGTAGAATATAATATAGAATTCTATATAGAATCCATATGTTTTGTTATTTTTTTCTAAATTTCCTTTTACCAGAATATAGGCTTCCAGTGGGTACGAACTATTGTCTATCTTCTAAAAAAAGTTTTTTTTTTCCACTATCATATTCCCATTACCTGGAAGACTTTCTGGTGGGTAGAACTGCCCAACAAAACCTGGTTGAATATAATCACATGTTCAAGACCAGCCAGGGCAACTTAGGAGTTTAGCAAGATTGTCTTAAGTTAAATATATGGGTGTATACACATATTTATTTGTTTATTTTAAAAGGGCTGACAATGTATCTCAGTGGGAAGGCTCTGGATTCAGTGCCCAGTACCTCAAAACAAAACAAACTTGAATGAATTAATAAATCCTTGAAACCCTTACTTATTATTAACATGTATATGAGTGATGCCTAAAACCTAATGACCAGAAGCAGTAGAGGTCAAGAAGACGAGGGCGTCTCTGTAGGAGGTGCTCACGGTATGTTTGTGGTCAGAAGACTAGCAGCCATTCCTAAGCAGGTGAGGCCTACAGAGTGGGGTGCTTAGGGTTTGCACATCATTTCCAGGACTGTCCAGGGCCGCCCCCAGCTCCCTGGCATTTCCTGTCCCTTCCACTGCAGCACCTGTCCTTGCCTGAAAGGTTCCTCTGCTCACAGAAATAGATAGGGGGGTCAGTGTGCAGGCATCAGCTCCAGATGCCAGGAAGTTAACGGCATCCAGAATACCTAGGAACATCACCGCAAAATGAGGAGGGATGCAGATGATTGCTCGGGATCCCAGCTTCCTTGCTCCTTGGCTGGGACCATTTTTTCCTGTATCTATCCATGTTCCAAAAGTCTCCAGAAGAACTGAACCCACAACCTCCAGGTGGTGACTTTTGTCACTGTGTGCTGTTCAACTTCCATCCCTTCCCTGGGTCATACACCCACTCTCTTCCCCGGAGAGCTCTTCTGTAATTGCTTCTTGGAGAACGTGCATTCCTGTCCCAGAGAGGGCTTCCACGGGGACCTAAGCACTTGCGAAGATGCAGCAAAGCTTCGCCTCCGCCCTAGTGTGTGGCACAGAGGTGCCAGGAGTCAGGAAGCTCATGTGCCCGAGAAGTTGAAACCCAACTTGGGACCTGTCCTACTTCTGATTCCAGCTTGTGCAGCGCGGCCAGGGGAGCAGTGCTTGAGACTAAACTCTGTCTGTGGCTTGCCAGCTGTATAATGGTGAGCGTGTTACTTAACTTTTCTACCCTCTTAATTTAAAACTGTTAAACTTAGAAAAACTCTGAATCTATATGTCTATGTATTCTTGAAACGTGCTCCATCATAAAGACTGGAATTTTTTTTTTTTTGAGACAGGGTCTCGCTTTGTAGCTCAGGCTGGCTCTGAGCTCACTATGTAGCCCAGGCAAGCCTTGCACTCAGCAATCCTCCTGTCTCTGCCTCCCGAGTGCTGGGATTACAGGCGTGAGCCACCACACCCAGCAATGGAAATTTTTTTGATGTAGTTACAGTCAACTAATTAGTGGAAAGGCATAAGCAATTAAATATGTAATTTGAAACAATATTAGTTTTATGCATTTGGGTTGCTGCATATACTTCACAGAAGATCTTGTGTAGAAATACATCACAGTGATAATAAATCATCTCTCTATCCCTCCACCGCCAAAATCTTTAAACAAATGCAAATGAAAGTGGACATCCTCCATGTATCAGTGCAGAGGAGATTTAAATTAAATTTTGCTGGGAAGAATTCTATCCAGAGGTAAGGTACAGGTGTTTTCCAACTTGATTGATAACTGACAAAAATTCCTTATATTAAGATGTACAATGTGATAATTTGATATACATTATGATGTGTATATCACAATGAAGTTAAAAGCATATCCATTACTTCCTGTAATCACCACTGTGTATGTATGTAAGGAAAGGTGGGAAGGATAGTTAATATCTAACCTTTGTGCGAATTTCAAATAATTTTTTTTTTTTTGAGACAGGGTCTCCCTTTGTAGTTCAGGCTGGCCCTGAGCTCACTATGTAGCCCAGGCAAGCCTCGAACTCAGCAATCCCCTGTCTCTGCCTCCTGAGTGCTGGGATGACAGACGTGAGCCACCACGCCCGGCACTGTGGTATGTGGTATTAATTGCTGGTGGGTGTGAGTGACCACGCCCAGCACTGATGTGGTTACTGTGATCGAACTCAGGACCTTGAGTTTATGAGGCAAGTGCCGGAACCACTGAGCTAAATCTTTGGCCCATTATATAAATATTATAGTGCAACTCACTATGGTTCTCATGCTATGCACTGAATTTCTAAAGCAAATTCTTCTCATAATTGAAAGTTTATTCTCTTTGACCATACATTTCCCCATATCCTCAAACTCTAGCCCCTGGCAACCATGCTTCTATTTTCTGCTTCTACTAATTCAATGTTTTGAGATTCTGCATATAAGGGAGATCATGCAGTGTTTGTCTTTCTTTGTCTACATTATTTCCTTTGGTATAAAATTTTCCAGATTCACTTACACTGTCACAAGCAACAGGATTTTCTCCTCCTTCCCTTTCTCTCTTTTTCCCTCTTTTCTCTCCTTCTCTCCCCACCCATCCCTTCCTTTCTTCCCTCCTTTTTTTGGTTTTGTTTTTGTGGTTCTATCACTCTGATCTAGGCCTCATGCATGATTGTTAATTATTGTACCACTGAGCCATGCTCCCCAATTCTTTCTTCTTCTTCTTCTTTTTTTTTTTTTTTTTTTTTTTTTTTTTTTTTTTTTTTTTTTTTTTTTTTTTTTTTTGAGACAGGGTCTCGCTTTGTAGTTCAGGCTGTCCCTGAGCTCACTGTGTAGCCCAGGCAAGCCTGGAACTCAGCAATCCTCCTGCCTCTGCCTCCCGAGTGCTGGGATTACAGGCGTGAGCCACCACGCCTGGCTCTTTCTTCTTTTTATGACCAAATTACCCCACCTTTCCTTGTTCGTCTACTGAAAGCATATTCATAATTTTGCCTTTGAGAATAATGATGCAATAGAATTGGGCTGCAGGAATCTCTTGGAGAAACTGATTTCATTTCCTTTGGAAATAGGGTTGCTATATTATTGATTCTATTTTACTTTATTTTATTTTGATTTATGTTTTAGAAAACTACATTACTTTTCATAATGGGTGTATCAATTTTTAGTTCCACTAGCAGTGTTCAAATCTTCTCCTTTATCCAGTCATCCAACATTTACTACTTTTTTAATTGAATTCCTTATTGGTACATTTTATATACAGCTTACAATCCATACTCAACATTGGGGAATTTGTACCAGTATATGGCACAAGTTAATTCTCATTTTTACTCATATCCCACCCATCTCACAAACCCCACCCCCTATATACATTATATACATGTTCTTTCTTTCCAAATCATATTTATTCTTTCCCTTCATTACTTTCCCCTCTCACATTCCCTTTGAATATTTCTTATTTATAAAAGCCACCTGAACAAGTGCTAGATATTTCTGCTAATTCCTGATGATATTTTCTTTGTGGTGTTGATTTGTGTTTTCCTAACAATTAGTGATGGTGAGTGCTTATCATGTTCCTATTCACTATTTGTGTATCATCTTTGTAGAAATGTTCATTTAAGGTTTTGCCAATTTTCAAATTTTGTCAGTAGGATTTTGTTTGATTGCTTTATGAGCTACTGAGTTGTAGGGATTCCTTATGTATTTTGAAGAATAACTTCTCATTTGATGTATATATATACATATATATATATATATGCCATGATTTATATGTTGTTTTTTATTTTCTTCATTGTTTCTCTTTCTTTTTAGCTCGATGTGATCTTGTTTGTCTATTTTTTATGAACTTTGTTTTTGCTGTCATATCTAAAGAGTTATTACTGTTGTCAATGTTAAGGAAAATTTATCCTACATTTACTTTTAGGAGCTTTTTAGAATCTGTTCTTACATTTAAGATTTTATTCCATTTTGATACTTTTTTGTATATAAGAGTTCAATTTCATTTTTTAAAAAGTAGATAGCTAGCTTTTCTAAAATCATTTATCCTTTCCTCCACCACATATTTCTGGCAACCTTGTCAAAAACTTGTTGATAATATAGGTATATAGTTCTACTGCTGGGTTCTCTGTGTGTTTTATTGGTATATTGACTGTGAGATTTTTCTGACACATGCAGAGAGTGAGGATTGAAGTTATCACTATAGGAATTTTATCTGTATTTGACAATTTCATTGTCCAAGAGTAATGTCTATATGTGGCTTTCATTGATGCCTAAATTCTCACTACTTGAGATTTATTCTTTTGTTGAGAGTAATTTAAATATTTCATGTAACACTAGCTATGAAACAGTTACTAGACTATGGGCTAAGTGCAATTTGGGTATTTCCAAGTTCTTCACAAAATACATTGCTGATCAGGTGACATATTATGCTACTGTCAACAATGACTCTCTGAGCAGGGATTAGTTTGGCATATCCTCTTCAATTTTGATGGCTGCCTGAGAAAACAGCTCATTTAAATGAGACATGCTATTCTAGCTTTGTGCATGGAGGTGGCACAGAAAATATCCAGTGTACCTGTCATTGCTAAAGAAGGGCATTTCACTCATTGAGCAGGTGCCCTGTTCTAGGCACTATGTCTCTCTTCTAAGGGGAATTTATCAACCATCATCATGGGTGTTTCAAATCCTTGTTGACTTTTAAGGAGAAACAAGAGGCAAATACCTTCTTTGGCTTATCCTTGAGTTTGGAGCCCTGTTCTAGGCACTATGTCTCTTTTCTTAAGGGAATTTATCAACTATCATCATGGTTGTTTCAAATCCTTTTTGACTTTTAAGGAGAAACTAGAGACAATTACCTTCTTTGGCTTATTATTGAGTTTGGAAAGGAACCCACAATGTGAAAAGAAGAAACTTGTCCACACGAAATTATCAAAGTGTATGGAAATCCTTCATAATGGTGAAGACACTACAATAATTGTTCAAGGTTGTCCAGTTTCTTTTTGACTTTAAAGAAAAGATCACATAGCAATTGTAGGTATATAAGTTCTTGGTTAAGGAGAAAATACTCTTGTTTGAAGGCTTAGAACCTTTATTTAACATGGAGGAACTTCTTCAGAAGTTCATGTTGTCTTCATTAAATTTATAAATTAACAATTTGACAGATACGTTATTTTTTTTTAACAAATACAGCCTTATGTTTCATTTACCCTCACATTCTGTAGCCATTTGGTTAATTCTCAAGTATTTACTTTGTGCCACTTGACACATTGGATACATCCTAACTTTTCCTCTAGTGCTGTACAAGTATGACCTGTATTCAGTATTTACCTTTTGAAGGATCATTTGCTTTCTTGTCACTCCCCCAAAGTGGGTAGTTTCCCTTTTGGTGAAATACTTATATGAGTCTTCAACAAATGCCTAATAAAACTTATTTTAGTACATGAAAGGAAATATAAATATCAACTAAAATATGTGAGACATGATGATTAGTGTTAAATCATTACTCTTTTTTGTTTTTTTTTTTTTTGAGACAGGGTCTCACTTTCTAGTTGAGGCTGGCCCTGAGCTCACTATGTAGCCCAGGCAAGCATGGAACTCAGCAATCCTTTCTCTGCCTCCTGAGTGCTGGGATTACAGGCGTGAGCCACCATGCCTGGCACTGTGGTATGTGGTACTGATTGCTGGTGGGCATGAGTCACCACACCCACCATTGTATGTGGTTCCTGGGGATTGAACTCAGGACCTTGCACTTGTGAGGCAGGCACAGGAACCACTGATTTCTGGCCCTCAAATTATTGCTCTTAAATCGATTTTTTAATCTTGGCCTTATTATAAGCTCTTTTTTTTTTTGCTTTTATGAAGCCATCAATTTCTGTAAATTGGTCATTTTGATATATTTGCACTTTTTAAAAAATAAAACATATCCTGTAAAGATGAAAAACTTTAGTCTGCAATTTTAAAGTGAAATGACATTGGCCAGATCACATGAGCTACTTGATCTCGGTTCCTCCATCTGCAAAAGTGGACCGTTTACTTCTGCTTCATTATCTTGATTTAAGGACAGATTTAATAAAACCATGTATAGAAGGTGACTGTCAGCTCCAGGCAGAAGTCCCAGCTAAATAGGCAATGATTATAATACTATAGTAAATCTATAAGTTCCCCAGTGCTTTGTGGCTTTCCTCTACCAGCCCTGGCCATTCACCTAACATTTCCTCTGAGGTCACTCTTTGGTACTCTACACAAAGACTCAGCTCAACAATTTCAATGAAGCTTCCTCTTTAGGTTGTCTCAGTTTTGGTTTTCCAAATCTTTTTTTTTTTTTAATAATTTGAATCTTTATCAGTATATTATACATACACATCATGATTATGCTCAACACTGAGAACTTGTACCAGTACATCACATGACTTAATTCTATTTTTCCCCTTCCCCTACTCACCCTCCAACCCCAGCCCCTATATGCACAAGCTTTGTTTCCTTTTTTACCATAATTTTTTTCTTTCCCCTCATTACTTACCCCAAACCCCATTTCCCCTTGAATATTTACTATTTCACAATATCTGTCATGCATTCTAGAACTCATTCACATCTTCAGTTTCTCATACTAGAGAAAAGATTATGGTATTTGCACATCTGTGACCTGTTTATTTCATTTATGAGTTTGTCCTTAAGGTGTGTCTATTTGAGTATAAATGATTCAAAATTATCATTTTAATGGAAGAATAATAGTCCATTTTATTAAAACAGCAATAACAGCAACACATTTTCTTTATCCAGTCTTGAGCTGATGGGCATTTGGGTTGTTTCCAAGATTTAGCTATCACAAACTGATCTGTTATAAACATGAGTGTACATGCGTTGCTGTGATATGAATCTTGTAATTCTTTTGTGTATATACCAGCAGGGGAATAGCAGGATCAGATGGGACCTCTAATCCTAGTTTTCTGAGGAATCTTCATACTGATATCCATAGTGGTTGTACTAGTCCACATTCCCACTAATAGTGGAGAAGGGTTCCTTTTTCTCCACAGCCTTGCCAGTATTTGTCACTGGCTAATTTCAAAATAGCAGCTATTCTTTGTGGAGTGAGATGAAATCTCAGTGTTGTTTTCATCTGTGTCTCTCAAAATATCCAGTGTAATTGAGCATTTCTTCATATACTTCTCAGCTGCTTTAACTTCTTCCTCTGAAAAGTTTCTGCTCATTTCAGATGAGGCCTTTCACTTCCTTTGTTAGATTGATTTCTAGATATTTCATTTTTCTGGGTGCTATTGTGAAAGGGATTGACTCTCCAATTTCTCTTTCAGTGAGTCTGTTGTTTGTGTAGAAAAAGGCTGTTGAATTTTGAGCATTTACCTTGTATCCAACCACACTACTAAATTTAGTGATTAAGTCTAGCAGTTGTTTGGTAGAGTTTTTAGGATCTTCTAGATAGAGTATCATGCCATCAGGAAATAATGACAATTTAACTTCTTTTTTTCCTATCTTTATTCCTTTTATTTCTTTCTCTTGTCTAATTGCTGTGGCTAGTGTTTCTAGCACTATATTGAACAGGAGTGGTGATAGTGGACATCCTTGTCTTGTTCCTGATCTTAGTGTGAAAATGTTCATTTTTTGACCATTTAGGGTGATGGTGGCTGTTGGTTTCTCATAAATAGCTTTTATTAGTTTGAGATAAAGTCCCCATCTATTCCAATTTTCTGTAGGGTTTTGATCATGAATGCGTGTTGGATTTTGTCAAATGCTTTCTTTGCAACCATTGAGATGACCATATAGTTTTTGTCCTTGAGTCTATTAATGTAGTGTATTATGTTTTTCTATGTATGTTGAACTATTTTCATCCCTGGAATGAATCCAACTTGGTCAGGGTGTATGATCTTCTGATAATTGTCTGTATTCTGTTTGCCAGTATCTTGTTCAGGATTTTTGCATTAGTGTTCATTAGGGGGATTGGCCTATAGTTCTCTTTTTTGGTTGAGTCTTTTTCTCCTTTTGGAATCCAGGTAATGTTTGCTTCCAGGAATGAATTTGGGAGTAGTGCTTCCCTTTCTAGCTCATTAAAGAGATTGAGAAGTAGTGGCATTAACTCTTCTTTGAAAGTTTTGTAGAATTCAGTAATAAAATCATCAAGACTAGGGCTTTTCTTTGTTGATAGATTTTTTATTTCATTTTCAATTTCACAGATTGATATTGAGGTGTTTGACATTCTTATATCTTCATCATTCAGCTTTGGAAGTTCATATATGTCTAGGAATCTATCCATTTCTTCTATATTTTCCATCTTATTGGAGTACAAATTTTCAAAGTAGGTGAAAATGGATTTTTTATCTTCTAAACTTCCACTGTATCTGTGGCAGTTTCACTGTTTTCATTCCTAATAGCATGAATTTGAGCATTTTCCTTCCTTTTTTGATAAGGTTGGCTAGGGGTCTGTCAATTTTGTTAATCTTTTTGAAGAAGCACCTCTTAGATCTGTTTATTTTTTTGTATCATTCTCTTAGTCTCCATTGAGTTAAATTTGCTGTGATCCTTATAATTTCCTCCCTGTATGAACTTCACCAAATCTTAAGAGAAACCCAGAAGAAAGGCTGTCTTTCTCATTCCACCATGCCAACCAGTTGTTTCTAGAGAGTTCTATTTTTGTCAGTATAAATGGAAGACAGAGTATACAACCTTGTTTCTCCTCTCACCCTCAAATGTGTTTTAGCCTTTTGGTGATGTCTTTTTCATGTTTTAAGTAAGACTCTATATTTCAGTGTATTCCAAGTTTCTACCTCCTTTGTCTCTAAAGAGAAACAGGAAAAAAAAACAGGCTTTAAGAATGTTTGGAGAAGCCTAAAATGAGTCTTTCCTTACAATGAACAATCTGATCTTGATAGTGTTGTCCCCTGTATAAGCCTGAACCTACAGCTAAGGCTAGCTTGTCCCTCAGGACTCTATCTTTTTTTTGAGACAGGGTCTCGTTTTGTAGTTCAAGCTGGCTCTGAGCTCACTATGTAGCCTAGGCAAGCCTCGAACTCAGCAATCCTCCTGTCTCTGCCTCTCGAGTGCTGGGATTACAGGCATGAGCCACCATGCCCAGCAGGACTCTATCTTTTGAAGGACCTCACATTTGAATTGCTCTTGTCCTTGAGAAATTCCTGATAATTATCTTTCAATAAGAGATCTTGAACTCTCATTTTATACTGGAGCCACAAATTATGTAGCCTCTCCTTCCAGGCTCATCTCTTTTTCCTTGGCCACCACCTTCAGCCATCAGCTAATCACCTACTGCCCATATGAACATCTATTGTAGCACTGCGACTGAAATGCTGACCAGCCACCAAGGCAATCAGATTCAAAGTTATTTTTATTAGAAAGTCCAACAAGGAAACAGGAGGGCACTGGGTCCCCTTCATGTTAATACTGCTTTCATATCTCCCTAAAACTTGAAAAATGAAAATGGGAATAACTGGTAAAATATGAGTATACATGTTCACTACAGCTTTCCAGGTGTTGTTGATGTAGCCAAATACCATCACTCTTGATAGACTTTCTTGTTAAAGAGAAACGTGAGATGAATGTCCATGTTTAAGTGTTTGAATAGAGATCACTGCTCTTTAGAACTGCAAATATGTCTAGCTTTAAGTATGACATTTAATATAGAACAAGCACAGTATTTTGTCTGCTAGTTGCATGATAAAGCCACATTATTTCAGCTTCATTTTATTAAGACTCCTTAATTTGAAGACTGATAAGTAAAAATGCAGGTATCATGAACTTCATGTCTTCCAAACTCTTTTATCAGAATATTCACTGGGATTAAAAGGGGAAATGTAACAGAATTGTAAATTAAGTAAGTTAACTTTTAGACTCAAAAACATCAGACACATGGTGAGTTAACATTTGCTAAAAAAACCAAACAAACAAACAAACACAAAAACATAGTAACTCAGTTCATCAACAAAAACCCTAGATTAGTGTCAGTAAGAACATGCAAAGCAGGAATTTCACCTGTCCTAGGAGGAGGCCAATGTTTAAGGTAAGAACTTGTAATTAGGGGAGCTTTGGGATAATACAAAGGCAATTTTCCTACAAATCAAAAAGCAAAACTAACTTAGAATGGGTTCCAGATTTCCTTCAAATATCTTTTGGTTGTGAAAGGAAAACCTAAGAGTGAGGTGCTGTGCAAGAATTTCAGACAAAAACGTCACGGTAGGCTCTGGGAGCTAGCTCTCTCTCTCTCTCTCTCTCTCTCTCTCTCTCTCTCTCTCTCTCTCTGGATAAGAAATGTCCCTAGTTCATAAGTTCTGAATTATTAAGGTTTACTCTACCTCATTTCCAGGGAAGGGTTGGTGTAGTTGTGTTTTATTACTTTTTAATCCTTTGATGATTGAAAAAAACTGTGGTTGGTGTACCTTGCCACTTTCAAATCAATTTATCCTACTAGTTTATTTTGTTTTAAAAAACACACATCTGATTGGATTGGCCAGGATTAAAAAACTCCTCAGTGCCTACACATTGCTCTATGAAAAGGGTCAAAATGTTCAGCATGCCAGCAGCACCCCATAAGTTGAGGACCTTTCTTCTTTCCCCAAATTCTTACTGTTCACTCTTCTGCTTGTTAAGGAGTATATTTTCTTTTCTGCTGCTAAAATCTCACGTGCATGTGACCTTGACTCTATGGACTTCACTCCTTATCCACATGACCTAGCAATGTCCTTGACATGTAGCAGATGCACATTTAAAATATTTTAAAATGCATCAACAATGGAGGACAGTCTGTGAGCAAAAGTTAAATCATTCTCCATGTAGTAATAGCAAAGTATTTTAGATTAGTTAAGGAAAATTGGATCTATGGAAAGACTTTAGTGTTAAAGGGCATTCCTTTTCTTAAAGAGGTTCCTAGAATATTTACTATTTCACAGTATCTATCATGCATTCTAGAACACATCTATAACTTCAGTTTCTCATATCAGAGAAAATATACGATATTTACACATCTGTGACCAATGTATTTCACTTATGAGTATGTCCTGAAGGTACGTCCATTTGAGGATATATGATTCAATCTCATCATCCTTTATGGCAGATAATACTCAATTTTATTAAATAAAACCACATCTTTATCCAGTCTAGAGTTGATGGGCATTTGGATTGTTCCCAAGATTTAGCTATCACAAACTGAGCTGCTGTAAACATGGGTACACATATGTCACTGTGATATGAATCTTGTAATTCTTTTGTGTATACACCCAGCAGGGGAATAGCAGGGTCAAATGAAACCTCTAATCCTGGATTTTTGAGGAATTTCTATGCTGATCTCTACAATGGTTGTACTAGTCTACATTCCCACTAACAGTGGGAAAAGGTTTCTTTTTCTCCACAATCTCACCAGCATTTGAGATAGCAGCCATTCTTTGTGGGATGAGATGAAATCTCAGAGTTGTTTTCATCTGCATCTCTCAAATGGCCAGTGACATTGAGCATTTCTTCATATACTTCTTAGCTGCTTTTACTTCCTCCTCTGAAAAGTGTCAATTCATTTCAGATGCCCATTTTTGAACTTGGTCTTTAAATTTGGGGGGACTGATTTTTTAAAGCTCTTTATATATTCTAAATAGTAGCCCTTTGAGAAATTACTGGTAAAGATTTTTTCCCTTATTGTTGGTTGCCTTTTGCTCTGCTGATGTTTTTTTTTTGTTTGTTTTTTTCTGTGCAGAAGCTTTTTAATGGAAAGAGATCTCATTTGTTGATTTCTTCTGGTAGTTCTTGTGCTATAGAGGTTTTGCTGATAAAGTCTTCCCTAAGCCATTGTCTCCAAGAGTTTTACCTAACCTGTTTTCCAGCAGGTTTAGTGTCTCTGTTTTAATATTTAGGCCTCTCATCCACTTTGATTTTAGTTCAGCACACAGTGAAAGGGATGGATCTAGCTTCAGTCCTTGGCAGGTTGAAACCCAGTTTTTCCAGCACGATTTGTTAAAGAGGCTATCTTTCCTGCCTTGAGGATGTTTGGCTCCTTTATCAAAGATGAAGTGGCTTAGTGTATCTTGCATTGTTTCTGGGTCTTCTAATCTATTCCACTGATCCTCAGGTCTGTTTCTTTGCCAGTACCATGCTATTTTTATCACAGTGGCTTTGTAGTAAAGTTTCAAGTTGGGGAAAGTGATATTCCCTGCCATGTCCTTGTTTCCTAGAGTTGCTTTTCCTATTCTAGTCTCTTGGGGTTCCAGATGAATTTCTGGATACTTTTCTCTAGATCTGTGAAATATGCTGTTGGGATTTCAATCTGGATTTTGTGTATGTATATATAATATACCAATAAATTAAAAAAAGAGGTTCCTAGAGGTTATGGAGGGGGAAAGGGAAGGAGTGGAGTGAGAGCATAGTAGGGGAGGAGAGCAGTTCTCAAGTTGTCAAACACAGTACAACTGGAACCTACAGGGATTAATTTGGCATTAACAGTGTAAGAGTTTGAGGGTTCCTAACACAGAGAAAAGATGTTTGAGGGAATGGGAATGGTAGTTAGCATTATCTGATCATTATACATTGTGTACATGTATCATAATGCCATACCCTGTAAATATGTCCAAATATTATATATCAATTACAAATAAAATTTTTAAAAAAATCTATTTTTCTATCTAGATTCACAAAATAATTTCATTAAATATTTAATGTATGAAGTGTTTTTCTTAATGAAACATTATGGGAGTGCAGTAATAGCTGATGTATTTGCTTTTAAATGTTTTCAGGTGGGCCCAATCCTTTGTCCACCTCTGATAGCCTACAGAGGGAGCCACCATTAGGAAGTTTTAAATGCACCTGTCTGGATGTGCTTTCTTTCATGCAGTAGCCTGCAATGGAACTCGTGGAGCTGACACCCCTGTGGCCTGCTTCTGCAGTAGAATGGTCCTGTGTTGGCATGGGCTGGTAAGCAGGGCTTGGTACAGTCAGTAGGTGATGTTTAGTGAGGACCAGATGCTAATTGTTTGGGTGTGAGGCATGTGGCTAAGGAGATGCCTGGGTCAAGGTATAGCCCCAGCTACTCTACAACTGCGACCTATCACATGGTACCTGGAACTTACCACTCTCAGTTTCATTAGCAAACCCACTGAGATAGCTGATGCACCCCAACCTGCCATTTCTGGGACTAACAGATTCATAACCACATCTTATTAAAGATAAGAACAGGGTTGGTCTAATTGTAAAAAAGTGACTGGAAACTACTTGGTGAATGATTTGTGTTATAACTAATATCACTTAGTGAACAGCTTGATTTTATTTATAGTTCAGTCTAGAGAATAAAAATATGATTTTTATGTTCTGATTTTGAAACTCTATTGTAGTTTATATTTTCTTTGGTTGTTAAATATTTTTTTTAATTTTTTTTTGAGACAGGGTCTTGCTTTGTAGTTCAGGCTGGCTCTGAGCTCACTATGTAGTCCAGGCAAGCCTCGAACTCAGCAATCCTCCTGTCTCTGCCTCCCGAGTGCTGGGATTACAGGCGTGAGCCACCATGCCCAGCATTGTTAAATATTTTTAATAGTACTCTTTTTAGTAGTTTTTATGTTATTATTGCATATCAGGTGAAAGTAGGCCTACCACTGACTACTATATGATTTATTAAGGTATCTAATTTCTCTCTACCTTAGTTTCTTTGCTTATAAAATGAAATAAATAACCATATTTATTGCATAAGATTATTAAATTAAATCAATTACTCTCTGAACAGAGTAGAGATTTAGACAATGGGACTCTATGAGGTGGTGTGGAGAATGATTAAAAATGTATAGAGAATCTATAAATTTAAAAAATTATTATGGTAATGAGAACATTGCCATTAATTCCCCTCAAAGTACTTCCCCTACCTCAAACATACTTGTCCTATTATTCTTGCCACTCTCTGGAGCAGTTCTGGAAGTCCTCTTTCATGAGTGTCTTCAGTTGCTTTGTACTGGCTGCCTCCATCTCCTGGATCAACTCAAGGCATTTACCTTTCATAGTCGTTGACTTTGGGAGAATTCAGAAGTCATAAAGTGCCAGATCCTATGAATAAAGCAGATGATGGCACACTGTAATGTCTTGCTGAACCAAATACTCTGTTGGATGGCACTGGGCAAGAGCATCATCTAATTCTTGATCTCTCTTCAGAAAGACACTTACAAAAGAGAACTCTTAGGATTTCTTCATCAGGTGGCCGAGATGAGTGTGTTCAAAGTGAGTAGGAGTATTTTGAGGGGGATTAATAGCAATGTGTCCTTTAATACTATTTTTTAAATTTGAACATTCACTTTGTGTCTTATTCACACCTCATACAATGTGTTTGTTTAGAGGGGCAAATCAGAAATTGAAATTGTAATATAGGTACATTTTATATACACATTGTAAAATGTATTTATGTATACACTTTGTAAAATGTGTATTTATATACACATTGTATATAAAATGTACCTATATCACAATAAAAATTTCTAGAAAGGAAACAAAGTTTATGTCTATAGTGGATGGGGAGGTCAAGGGAAAGGGGAAAAATGAGAAAAGAGGTGTGTCATGTACAAATACAAATTCTCAGTGTTGAATGTGATCATAATATATGTATAAAATGTATAATAAAATCAATTAAAAAAAGAAATTGAAGTTGTACTCAAAGATAGTTTTTTTTTTTTCAAAGATAGTTTTTTGAGGAGAATAATTTTGCGAAATAGTCAGCAGGAGGTGCAGGAATAAGGATTAGGGAGAGAGCCCAATTTCCAAGCAGAGGAAATCCATAGAGCCTAAACTCTGGAGTTAGGTGGGTAGTAACCAAAGACCACCAGAATAGAGTAATGGGGGGGGGAGCACACAGAAGAGGACTGACCAGACAGGACCAGAATTTCCTGTAAGGATGTGGGTTTGACTAAGGATACTGAGCAGAGAACCAACTGGATCTGAGGGCTTATCACAGCTGCCTGACTCCTCCATAGCGAAAGGTGTGGAACACATAGAGGAGGAAGATGAGATGAGGGTTATATACCAATCTTAGAACTGTTTTCATGTTTTAGGATTTTCTCTATCAGTTATCTCTTAAGCTCTCTCAGGTGTCAATATTCTGTTATAACCATTTAGATACACACAGGAGTTCATGCAACTGGTATGACTTTTACAAGCTAAGTGCTCAGGTGTGCAAGATGTGACTTCATTTCTAAGTAGAAAGCCATTAATTCCACTTAGTTCAGGATAAAGTGAATGATGCAGCTTTTTGTAAGGCAACTCAGGGATTTGTCACTCAGTTCAGGGGTCTCTTCCGTTTGTCTCCATGATGAATATTTCCCACTCCTTAGCTGTGCTGGGATCAACATGAATGCACTGATAGTCGTTGTTTTTCCAAGGTAGATATCACTGACATAAGTGGATTTCTTGTTGGATTTTAGGTTCTGGCCACTGTAATGTTCTCAAACCTCTATCTATTCCCAGTGCACCTTGGCTGGACTTGAGGAGAGAGCAACCAACAGTCAAACTCTCTTGATTTTTTTGGAAAATATCTATTCTCTAATAGCAATAGACTTGCCCTAGACCGGCAGAGGAAAGAAAAGAATTTCTCTATTGTTTCCTTACATCTTCCCTTGGGTTATTTGTTGAGATAGAGATGGTTCTATGTTTTCCAAGGTTCTTTTTCATGATGCTCAGAGCCTTTTATTTCAAAATTATTGTCTTTGACATGAATTTGGAAGGTGTGGTGGTGGTGGTGGTGGTGGTGGTGGTGGTGGTGGGGTGTGTGTGTGTGTGTGTGTGTGTGTGTGTGTGTGTGTGTGTGTGTGAAATAGCATCATATTAATGGAATGTTACTGAGCAATATGTAGAATGCAATAGTAAACAATGAAACATGGATAAGCTTCAAATCATACAGTACATTAACAAACTATTTGGCTACATTTCATAAAGTTATAGCTAATACAAACAAATCAATAAGACATAGAAGAGTAACTATTTGTTTAGGAATAAAGCCAAAAAGAGCTTAGCAGAGGTCATGAGGGAGCTTTTGGCAGTGAATGATAGGTTCATTATTATGACTGTGATGATACTTTCATAGTTATCTACATATGCAAAAACATGCCATTTTGTATTAAACATATTCAGTATACATATGTCTCATAACTTAATGAAGCTGTTAAAACAAAATACTCTAGCCACAGGCTCTCGGAGCAGTTATACTATTATAAGTCGTAATAGAAGCAGCTGAAGACTGGACACTTGGTGTCTACATATTGTAGTTGTAGTTAATTTACACTAGACTCCATGGAGGGAAATTGTTCTCTCTCCCCATGCCCCTCCCCAAACCCTCTCTTTCCCCCTCCCCTCCCCCCTTTATAGACCTTTAGTAACTCTAGATTGGAGAGATAAAGTTTATGGCAGTTAATCTGTCTTGATCTCAGAAACAGAGAGGGAGAGATCAATAAGTTTCCTGAACATATTGCTGGCAGCCACCCCTAGTGTTTGACCCTTATGTTTCTGAGGATGTTCCTCTGGTAGCTGTTCAACCATCCTGCTAGACATCCTACTTATGAGTTGGCCAATCCCACTCACTCATTGTTTTTCACCAGATGCTCAGATTCTCAGCTAACATCAAGGGTCAGTCCCTGCCTGGTTGGGGCTCAATGTGCTGTACAAACACTATCTTCAAAGGCTGGTCCAGGGGCCGCCAGCTTCTCATTCAGATAGTACTGATGATGGAAGGGCTCTCTCAGGGCACAGATGGTTCCATCATGCTGATGAAATTGTAGATTTTGCCACAAGCATAGAGATGGGTGTGGGGGCTTACCCTGTACTTTCTGATTGGCACCATGGAGACTGTCAGTCTTGGAGACTGTCTCTCACACTTTTCTCTTGGTAAAAAAATTCTGGAGGGTTTTCTGTCAGCTCGTTTTGGTCAGTGTCACTTTTGTGTGTTCTCAGGTAGAGGTCTGGTTATGAGAGAGGAAAGAAGAAAGGTTGTAAGTATGAGTGTCACCAGAAGCTAATTATTCAGAACGTTGGAACTTGGATCACTTCAACATAATTCCTATCCTAAAATGTTCAAGAATATCATTTATTAAATTGAACTTCGAAACACTAAGAGCCTTTTTCCTTGAACCATGGTCATGGCCAATGAAAGCATTAAATTGTTCAGAATCATTAAGTGGAAGGATCAGAAATGCTTATGGGTGAAGTGTGGGAAGCAGGAAAAGTTTTTAAAATCTCCCCAGTAATGGCAGAGCGTTTAGAGCTTTCAGCAACAAACAGCCTATTGTGGCACATGTGCCATGGGCTCACCACCAAGTGTCTGACTTAGGAAGAATTCTATCAATTTGTTTAATGTGAAGTCTTTCATTGCACTCTGACAGGGAAAGGTACTTATTGTGAGTATGTTCGTTGGTACCTTTTTGAAAATAAAGTACAGTCACATAACTTGCATCTAAAGAAATAGCACATACTCAACACTATCAACAGCCCCTTCCCAGATGTCCTTCCTAGTCACTGAATGTTCATCTCATGCACCTAACAGCAATCCCAACTTCAAACACTACAGGTTCATTTTTTTTTTTTGCTGTTTTCCAACTTTGTATGGATAGAGTTGTACAATATGTTTACTGTTTCTGGTTCTGCTTGGACAATATTGTGTGTATAAGGTTTGCTTGTGTTGCATATGACAGCAACTCATTTTCATTGGATCTCATTTCCATTGTGTGAACATACTGCAGTTATTTTAATGTGTTCTGTCAATGATGGACATTTGGATTGTTTCCACGTTTTAGCAATTACTGAGAAAGCTTCTATGCACACTTTTGTGAGTGGCTTTCGCTACATATCCCTCACCAAATTGTTTGCTTGGCTCTTTGTATTCTCTATTATGAAGTGTTTGTTTGAGTACTTTGCACATTTTTCCTTTCATTGTATTATCTGCCTTTCACTGACTGATTAGTAGTTGTAATATATTATAGACATGAATCTTATGTCAGAAAAAATAAAATACAAAGAATGCCAAGTTTTTGTTTCAATAATTTTTCTTCTGGATACTATGAGATTCCCAATCTCTGTCTTTTCTGTATTCAGCTATGTGATCCTGAAGCATTCACCCAGTAAATCAAAGTTTCTCATCAGTAAAATAGACTTTTCCACGTGAAGTTTTATATCCTTTTGAAGATATATACAGTTGTCAAAGATTGAGTGAGAGTCCATGTTAAAATTTTGAGTTCCCACCAGTTGTTTTAAAGTAGAAGTGCAGTGTGAGCAACAGATCTTCAGTGTATTCAGAGGCACAGGCGAGAGACATCCCGGGGGCAGTTACTACCTTTTTCTGCTACCTTGCTAATGTTTACATGGGTGGCCCCCAAGGGTCCATGTGTTTGGACCAGGCTTGGACCCCAGCTAGGTACTTTGGGAGGCCCTTAGATTACTGCAGGTGTGTGTGCTTATAAAGGGGTGCTAGTGCTGGCCTTTTCTCTTCTTGCTTCCTGGGTCATGAGGTGAGAGTTTGCTCTTCCTTGTGCTCTCTGTTTCTTTCTTTTCTTCTTTATTTCATTCTGGTACTGAGGATCAAATTTAGGGTCTTGTGCAAGCCAGTCAAATGCTGCACCACTGAGCTGGACTCCCAGACTCAATTTGCTTATATTTAATTATAAAATGTGGTTTCCAGATAATTTGAAATGACAAGTGTGACTTACATTTTATTTCTGTAGAACATCACTCTTTAAGTTATGACTTACAATAACTATCCATGGATCTGAATTCATTGCTGTCCCCTTTATAGTGACAGGTTCTGCTTGTTCTGTTTTGCTTAAGGAGAAGAGGAAGAAGAAGGGAAGAAAAAGGAACAGATGTCCTTTAGTTCACTGGCTTCCTCAAAAGGATTCCATGTTTCCCTCCCTCTTCTCAGGGCACTGCAGTGAATCAATGGAAGCTCGTACATTATCTCTTCTACTACTTGTCCGGGGCCTCCTTATAGAAAATTCTTTTTCTATTTCCCACTTAGAGTGTGTCTAATCCATTTAGCTATTTCCTTTCTAGTTAAGTGTTCTTTCTGATGCTTCTGTGCTTTTCTAGCAGCCTTAGGCTTATTACCTTTAGGACAAAAAGAAGTCTGCTAAGTAGAATATGTGCTACCACTTAGATCTTGAAATGTTGCCTCTATTTGCTGTGGTTGAAGATAGGATCTCTGCTATCAAGAGAAGTGAGGAGAAGGGACAATACAGAAGGCACTCTGCTTTTTAATTTAAAAAATAATGTTACTACACAGAATACTTTTAAGTATTGATCACGTGTCAGAAGTAAGCTAACACAGATTGATAGTCATATGCTATCCCCTAAGCATTCAATACATGGCTTCATTTATCCTTGCCACAAACCAGGGAAGCTGTGACCATTAATGTGTCCACTTTACAGATTACTACCAATGTTTAAAGTCTCTGGCTCCTTTTTTACTAAAATTCAAACCTCAACGGTTTGACCCTAGCTCCTACAAATTTGATAATCTTTCTCCTTGCTTCCTTAAGTACAGTATTCCACAGAATACTAGTCACATAACAGGAACTTCATAAATGGTAATGTGTAACAACATCAAAGTCAATGCTTACTATTATCCATTAAGCAACAAATAAAGCAAGCTTGAAAATCTAGTTTCAAGTATCATTTTTCTGTCTTGTTGCTTTTGTCCTTTTTGATGACACCTCTTTGGTAGATGGAAGGTAGTACGTGATTTTAACCACAAACTAGCTGGTCCGTTGTGGCAGCTGGGAGGGCTGACAAGGGGTCTGAGGAGGACACATCACACCTGGAGGGTAGGAGTGCAGTCTGGACAGGCAGAGTGGGGGAAGTATGGAAGCAGAGTGGTCATCTCCGCTGTCCACACTCACTGTACTTTCGTTATTCAGACACGTCTAATCCCTGAGTCTTCCATCCTACATTAGATCCCCTTGTTCTGTCTCTTCCTGTATCCTTTAAAAGAAAGTTAGTTTTCCATTAATTGAAGCCATCATTTAGGTCTTCTAATGGCTAGAAGTCATGTCTCCCATAAGTCTTGGGGATACAGAAAGGTATCCAAGAAACAGGAAACTGTTGAGAGCCAGCTATTACATTGTATCTACCTATAGGTACAGGCCCATTTTAATAATAAATAGAAGTTCCCTAGAAGATCCCAAATGAGCAGATTTCAAATGTTTGTGAGGCTACTCTTACTGTTGTGCTCAAAATAGAATCCATTTTCTCTCCATAACTGAGATGATTTGGAAAACAGATATTCTCCTACAGACAGGCCCAAATATTCTTTATTGCATGGCATAAACACAAAGCACTGATATTTGTTTGAAATATGCCCCAAAAGCCTCCAAAGGGGGAAAAACTATGTGAAAATGGCAAGAGTTAGGACAGGCTATAATATTCTGAATGTACAGTCTGTCCTCTGCCTGGCTATTTTACAAAAAGCATCTAAAATTTATGCTTAGATTTGTCAGTTTAAAATTGTGAGCTGCGTATA
This sequence comes from Thryonomys swinderianus, assembly GCA_004025085.1. Lineage (NCBI taxonomy): Eukaryota > Metazoa > Chordata > Mammalia > Rodentia > Thryonomyidae > Thryonomys > Thryonomys swinderianus. Next base: position 50,290 of record PVIC010006879.1, read on the forward strand.
AGCCCAGCTCAGTAAAATATTGAAGGCATCGCTGTAGATGGGAGAGTGAGGGTGGAAATTTTAATGTATCATGATCAAAAGCATCATGCTGACTTTATAAATTCTGCATAGATTTTATCCTGCCTCATTTATGAATTTCAAGAAGTTTGCATATTATCATTTTCTCCCCTTCGATATTTAGGAAAGACAACAAATTATATTGTTTTCTGTCTCTTTCAGAGGCAGACTGTCAATGAACAAGCTGTACAAAATGTAATACCCTTAATAAATAAGTTTGAACAAATCACATCACAGAACTTGGTGAGGACAAGAAGTGATAGGTGGTCAATGATTCATGGCCAACTAATAAGAAGGTGTGGAGTTTGAAGTCCAATGTTCTCTTGAAAAACAATTCTGTCACAACTCTCTTTACCCTGGAACTCTGTAGAATTTACAACTGCAGGATCACAATATAGAATTATCTGAAAGTGAACAACATAATTTTTTAAATTAAAAGGCAGAGTGCCTTCTGTATGCTTTCCAATATTTGGAAAGGGAAAATTCTTGTAAGTTCATTTAAACAAGTTACCATTGCTGTTCATTTATAGAACATCATAGTGATAAAAAAATGGGTGATTCACAAATAGAATTTTTAAACAATGGAATCCAAATTAAGATACGTTTGATTTTTAGTTTTTCAGAGCCAATGTCTTAGGCAGCTGTTGTATTCTTTTCCTTTCCACAAGCCCCAAACAAGAGATGTTATGAATCTGCTTGGGGAGAATGGCTAGCCTTCATATCCCTTAGCAATAAACTTGAAATGAACTTGATTAAATCATATGCAATTATATTTTCTCTTTTACCTATGTCAAAGGACCTTTGAGATATAGTTTACAATCATTTTGGAATATGAATAAGCTCCTTCTACTGGGTAGTGGAGGAAGCTAATTGAAGGCGGGGAAAATCCTTTCTTCCTAAAACTTATACAAGCTGTCTGAATAGCAAATCTAAGGCTTCAAAAATTGTCTGAAACATTATGATTTTAAGAAGTAGCTTTTATAATAGATGAGATGCTTGCTGCATTGAACTTCTATTTCAGATCACCTACATGGAGATATGTCCTGTGTCCATATTAGAACTGAGGCTGAATGCCAGTGAACATCTCCTGGTTCTAACATTGATTATTGAATTGCTCTGGAGGATTTGACACATATTAAAGGAGTTCTATTATGCCAGGCAATATTGTGGGGGCCTCACCCTCTGAGGACTGACAATCTTGGGGCAAATGGCTTCCCAAAGCCATTGTGCCATAAAGCTGATCCCCTAGTATGAAGAGAAAAATCTGAATTCAGTGAATACTTCCTGGGTTCTTGTTAATTTAGGGTGAAAAGCAGGAATCCATATTTTTTCCCGCACTCAACAGAACACCAGCATCCTGCTTAATGGATAAGTGTCATAGTAACTTAGCTGACAGAAGCAACAGAAGTAGGAACCTGTTAACAATGGCATCCAATGTCTTTCTGAGCCAGGGATCTGTTTATTTACAGCCTGCTAAGAAAGGAGAAGACCATGCTAGGACCAAGTTGTCCTGGCCCGAGGCTAGAAAGGCTGAGTAGCAGCAGCTGTGGAAAAAAGACTGGAAGGAGACAGAATTGTGGAAAATATTGCATATCTATGTGTATCTGATTTTCTAGTCTATTCTCTTTTTAAAAACCTTTACACCTTCCAGAAATGTGATTTTCCTTTTATCAGAATTCATGGGAAAGATAATGAAGAAAGAAGCCCGTTTTCAAATGACACACTAAAGGACAGTGATTCCCTTTACAGCCCAGTTCATCTTAGGAAACACAATTATGAAGCTCTGCTGTATTGTTCCACAAAATGTTCCCATGAGCTTGCTAGGCTGAGAGCTCTGAGAGGTTCACTCTGAGAGGCCGAGATGGTTGTTGTCTTAGTGGGTGTTTTTCTAGCTCTTCAGGACCAAGAGCACAACCTATATATTTTCTTTTCTTTTTTTTTTTTTTGAGGCAGGGTCTCACTTTGTAGTTCAGGCTGCCTCTGAGCTCACAATATAGCCCAGGCAAGCCTGGAACTCAGCAATCCTCCTGCCTCTGCCTCCCGAGTGCTGGGATTACAGGCGTGAGCCACCACGCCCGGCACTGTGGTATGCGGTATTGATTGTTGGTGGGCGTGAGTCTCCACGCCCAGCACTGTATGTGGTTACCAGGGATTGAACTAAGGACCTTGGGCTTGCGAGGCAGGCGCCGGAACCACTGAACTAACCCTCCGGCCCAGCCTATATATATATTCTTAATATGGGAAAATTTAAGTGCTACCTTGGCCTGAAAAATGGCCTTTACCTTAAAAATCGGTAGGTATAATGTTTGTAAAAGAAAAAGTTAATCCA
>PVIC010006880.1:0-44019 GCA_004025085.1 Thryonomys swinderianus
CTCATTGGAAGACCTACAGGTATCACAGTTTGAGTTGGGATGAGAGGTAGCATCATCTTTCCCTGTCCATTATCAGGAAAGAAAAAACTCCTTAGACACCTCCAGTAGATTTTAACTTATTTTTTACTGGCCATAATTGTGTTACATGGATCCCTTACCTGGCTCCCTCCCATACTGCTACAACTGTAAGGCAGGCTGGTTTCAGTCTGTTTGCTGATGCTATAACAGACCACTCCAAACTGGGTAATTTATAAAGAACTAATGTTTATTTCTTATAGTTCTGAAAACTGAGACCTCAAGATCAAAGTACTGACATCTATTCAAAGCCTTCTTGCAATGTCAAAATATGGCAGAAGATACTGTGAAGGGAGGAGAGAAGGAGGGAGAGAGGGGGGAAGGAAGAAGACAAGGAGGAAGGAGAGACAGAGACAGAGGGAGACAGAGAAAGAGGCTTCCTTCTATTATAACTAAACATGATGATGATGATGACCTCATGACCTAGTCACTTCTTAAAGGTCCCACCTCTGTTTTTGTTTGTTTGTTTTTAAACAGTACTGAGGATGGAACCCCAGGTCTCATGAATACTAGTCAAGTGCTCTACCACTGAGCTACATTCCAAACCCTAAGCTCCTCTTTTTTTTTCCTACTTAGTGCACTATTTTTTAAAATTGAATTCTTTATTGGTACATTTTATATACATCTCATAATCACACATAACATTGGGGAATTTGTACCAATATATGACACAAGTTAATTCTTATTTTTACGCATATCCCTACCCATCCACACTTAGTGCACTATTTTTTTAAAAAAATCTTTATTGGTACATTTTATATACACATCATGATCACGCTCAACATTGAGAATTTTTACCAGTATATGACATGACTTAATTAACTCATTTTCTCTCATTCCTCTGCCTTCCCTACCACCCCCCATACACATAAGCTTGATTCCTTTTTCTTTCCATCACATTTTTTCTTTCCCCTTGCTACCCCTACCCATCATTTCCCTTTGAATATTTTCTATTTCATAATATCTATCATATACTCTAGAACTCATTTATATTTTCAGTTTCTTAATGCTATCACATTGAGAATTACATTTCAACATTAGTTTTAGAGAGGACATTCAAGCCACAGCAGCTGGGAAGGCAAATGTGTGGCTTTCCATCCTGTTCAGTGGACACTGACAAGGAAATAGAGTTGGAAGGAGTCTTAGGTCAAAGAATTATTGGCTGGCTTCTTTTTAGAATAGTTGTGGTGGTGCATATATTCATTCAAATGGTCAGTTAATGCAAGACAACTTACTCTCTGAGTTTCAAAAGTGATAGCATGCCTGGTCTGTTATGTACTGATTTTACGTTTAAATTCTGACTGCATTTTTATCTGTTGCGTGAGTTTGTAAGGGACACTTCATCAGAAAGCCCCTGGGTACCACTAATAATGGTGCCTATGGTGCCAGGATCAGAGATCAAGAATGGCAAGAACTCAGCTCAGTGTGTCACATAACACATGTTCAGCAGATAATGACTGCTGTGCTTTGAATGATTGTCTCCTCCCAATTCGTGTTGAGATTTAGTTACCATTTTAATATTGAAAGATGAGATTGTTAAGCACTTATTGGGTCAGAAGGGTTTCACCTTTGTGGATGGATTAGTGAGAATTATAAAAGGTCTCAAGGTCATGGGCTCACTGTCGTTCTTGCTTTCGCCCTCTTTGCTCTTCCACCATGTGATGCCTTTTGCCATGTTATGAAGCAGATCCTTCCCTGATGTTGATACCTTCATGCTGGACTTTCCACATCCGGATTGTGAAATATAAATCTCTGTTGTTTATAAATTTCCCAGTATATGGTATTCAGTTATAAGAGCACAAAACAGACAGTAATCTACTTCCATCACAGTGTCTTTTATAATTACTCATAATTTCTACCTTCAGATAGGATGTGGATGATAAAGATACTTGAGGAAAATAGCTGGGGATGCAGATAATGTTGCTAAGTGGGGTTTCCATATGTGAACCCTGATTTAAGACAACAGGAAGATGCTTTCTTGGCTCAGGAACAGAGTGGATAGAAAGGGAGAATACTTGTGTTCAGAGCTGGCTAACAAAGACAGAAAGAGGAAGGAAGACAGAAAACGACAACTGGAACCACAATACAAGATTTTTGAATTACAAGAAGGGGAAATTGTGTGACACTGTGGCAAGTCTCAGGAGAGACAATCGAGGAGAGAATTGTAATGGGCTCCTCGCTGTCCTCTCCTTCGACCAACCTCATCATAGTACAGTCATTTCAGTTACTTTGCCTCATAAACAATGTCAGACAGATAAACATCAGTTTAATTTTCCCAAAGGTGATGGAAATAGATTACAGGCCCAAATGTAGATGATGGCTTAGATGAAGAAGAGATGTTCTCCAGTGCCTTATGGGGGAGGGGTGTCTATAGAAACCAATAATAGTATTAAGTAACTTTTACTGTGTTCTTGGCACTGTTTTAAATACTCCACTTAGATTATTTCATTTAATCTCAAAACAGCTCCATGTGATACATACCATTATCATCCTTGGTTTAGACAGCTGAGAAAACTGAAGAAGCATCAGGAAGTTAAGTAACTTAACTAAGGTCACACAGCTCATAGTGTTTTAAATTCCACTGCTCTGCTCTGGATCCCAGCCTAATTCCCATTCTACATAGGTAAATCATGTTGGCTTAAACCAATTTCTTTTTCTGATTGGTTTACAATTCTGGTAATTAGGGATAATGTGTGCTTCATGGTTGCTTGTTTGGGGAATATCTGATTCTATTATAGAAAGTGAATACATTTGTAAAACACAAGCTTTGAGTTATGTCAGGAATAGAGAAGCAGGAGTTAAGTAGAGTGTGTGTGGATTAAATGTGGATAGGAAGATATAAAATTATCAAAAGTGTCTAATATCTACAAGGCCCTGGGTATTAAAAATTCTTAAACACTAAATCTATATGGCACATATGAGACACCAAATGTAAAGGCAGCACGGTGTATTCAGGTGAACTTGATGAGTACCGGCTGTTCATGAGGCCTAGTTCTTAGCACTCGTGCCCTCTGCCCAGGGAACATGTCTAAAGGCCTTGGCTAACTAGCAAACTACATCCAAATCTCCACGAAGCCAGTGTGTACCACTGGCACCTTCCCTCCAGGGTCCTCTTTGTATGGAAAACTGTAACTCTCAACCTGTTAGATGTCATATGTGCCATGTTCATGGTTTGACAGTATCAAGAAATGAAGCTACAAATGAAAGGGAGAAGTTAGGAGAGTTTGACTGGAAATAAGGAGAGAAGAATAGCTCCTGGATTTCGAGGTGGGATCTTGAGTGTGTGGCCACCAAGGATATTTGTCAGGAGTAATTTATATAACAAAACCACAATGTGGGTCAAACTATAGGAACCTATGGGATTACAAGTATGGTCACCTAGCTAAGACTGATCCAACAGGGAAACAAGCCACGTAACAAGGGTAAGTGGGAAGAATAAAGGCATTGTTGGAAAGGGAGGGGAGTGCAGGTCCAGATGTTCTGCTCACCCATGTATGTGTCTGAGGACGCTGTGGGCCCCCTGGACTAGCTGGTGCTAAGCACAGTGTAAACTCAAGCCTCTGTCTCTCAGGCCTGGCTATCGTGTCTCCCTCCTGAGGCCTCACTCTCTTCATATTTGGCTCTAGCCATAATTTTGATGTCTTCATTGTGTGTGTGTGTGTGTGTGTGTGTGTACTTCAAGAGCCTCATCCCTGTTTGTATACTAATATCAATCTAATTTAGCTGTCTAAAATTCTCTTGCTCAGATCTCACTTATGGTTCCTTAAACTATGTCAGAAGAAAAGGTATATGTGCATGTGACTGTGTGCATGTGTATGTATGTGGTAAGGGGGGGAGAGAGAGGGAGAGGGAGAGGGAGAGGGAGAGAGAGAGAGAGAGAGAGAGGGAGGGAGGGAGGGAGGGAGGGAGGGAGATGGAGATAGGGAAAGAGAGGAATACTGCTAACTCAAGGTTCAAACGTGTCCGTCTAGCTGTCTGCACCCAGTCCTAAATATCTCACCTGTTTGGTTCTCTTCCCCCACCTGCTTCACTGCACGTTATGAAGTGACTTTTAATAAGCCCTTCTATGACTTTTTTTTAATGCCATACCAGGCACTGAATAGTGGGGCCCTTGTGCTTCCAAAGTAGGTGTGGTACCACTTGAGCTAAATCCCCGATTCTTTCCATGACTTTCTGGCACTGTATTGGAGCATTAATGAGATCCAGATAATTTCCCTTATGGAATTGACAGGCATAGGCTATCAGGACCTCAGAAAGTCTCTGACAATTACATATAAAACCTAGTAGGCATCTATAAGCTCAGAGGCACCTGTAACAGCAAAGCATCTGGCCTGTTGATGGTGGTGATGTGAGAAACAACAGCCCTGTCTTCTGTCAAAACAGAGCGCCTCCATTTTGGACTCTTGTCCAGCCAAGGCAGACCCTCCCAAGTTAGGAGAAATTCCTGATCAGTTTACAGTACAGGAACACAGCTAACAACTAAAGACAACTTATCAATAGCCAAGGACTTTCAGAGCCTCATGTCCCTACTTTCCCTTCCCTTACCAATCCTGCCCAGCAACCATATATACTGTTTAAACTAGCCAATCAGGATAGACTATAAACCTTCAACCCAGCCAATGAAGCAAAAGGTCAGCTGCTTCTCCTGAGTTACAGATAAAAATGGCAGCCCTCCTTTGTCCTGCGTGCCTGGTACCTTGCTGCTGCGGTGTGCTAGTGCCCTTATACAAAAATAAAACACCTGGCTGAGATTTCTTGGTGTCTGGTGAGGAGGACCACAGAACAAGAGGTGAATGAAACCCAGCGTCTCCCAGGTCAGGGGCCAACCCTAGGGAAGATGAAAGAAGCTGTCATTACCCAGAGTCTGGAGAACCAAATCTGTCCTGTGTCGAAGGTTTGTTTTGCCTGTGATGAGCCAGCCTAGTTTGCTGCAGACCACTGGTGATACAGGAGAATATGAGTACTTAGGACTGTTCCAGAAGTCACCTGAAACTCTGCCCTTACTGGTTTGTTTGCTTTTGTTTTGTGGAGCTGGGATTGCACTCAGGTTCTCAATATGCCGCTGCATGACATCTCCACTCCCCACCCTTTATTGTGAAATAAAATCATATTAAATTATGCAGGCTAGCCTTGAACTTGCCATCCTCCTGCCTTGGCCTCTTAAGTAGCTGCCTTGTTTGGATCACTGCCCTGTTTTAAGGGATCTTATTGTTTTCTTTACGCTTCATTAAAATTCAGAAACATTGTGATATGAACCTTGGATGGGAACTCTGAAACATGGTTCTCTCAAGAGAAGTCTTTTCTGAAAACTTTTGTCCTTGACGCATTCACTCTAAGAAATGCATTTTATTTCATGATGCAGTTGACATATACTAAAATAGAGACGAATACGAAATTGAAACTAAATCTCTGGGGGCCGGGCATTTAGTTCAGTGGCTCTGGTGTCTGCCTGGCAAGCACAAGGTTTCCCAGTTCGAGCTCTGGTACCACATACAATAATACTAGTCATGGTGGCTCACACCTGTAATCCCAGTACTCAGAAGGCAGAGGCAAGAGGATCACTGTGAGTTCCATGTTTGCCCGGGCTACATAGTGAGCCCAGAGCCAGCCTGAATGACAAAGTGAGACCCGGTCTAAAAACAAAAAACACCCCCAAATAAACAGACAAACAAACAAACAAAAACTAAAGCTGTGTGGAATTTACCGTTACCACAATGGATAAACTCTAGTGTACTTAATTTGAATGAAAAATCCCAAGCAAAACACACTATATTGTTACACATCCTACTAGAGCTGTGCCCCATAGTTGGAAATATAAATGTTAAGTGATTTGCCTTTGCCTTCTGCCTTTCTTGCTGCCACTGCCCTGTGCTTCCTTGAGGAGCATCTCCTGCCCGACCTAATATTGTGAGAGCCAGTCCTTGACATCACCTGGATGCCTTAAGCTTTTCCTCACAGATGACCAGAGTACAGTTAGCATTTCCTGAAGAATCTGAAGATTTATGACTAGATAACTTTTCTGTATTTCTCCATGTCATTTTTTCAATGTGTAATATATTTTTTCATCTTTTGTTAGTCCATGTTTGTAGTACATCATGATCACGTTTACCCTGGGGAGTTGTTCATGTTAGTTCTTTTTAATCCCTTGCCATCCTCCCCCTCCCTGCTTCCCATGTAATTTTATAGGCATCCTACTGGATGCCTATACTTGGATACTTTAATTCTCCTTTCCCCAATAAACAGAATGAAAATAGAAGTGATGTGATTTATGGATGGCTACAGAGGTGTTAAGTGGATAATTGGGATTTGAACCCAGGACTGTATGAGGATAGCTTCAAGACAAGATACTTCTTTTCTATCCCAATAAAATCTCCATTCCTGAGTTTATATTACACTTTTGGAGCTCAAATTCCTTCCCATTTCTGCTCTTGAATCCCCAATTCGCTCTTTGCTATATATGCCGCTGGAATACTGTGAGAGTATAGATTTTATGTCTCATGCAGATATGTCTGAAACTGTCCTCAGCCCTAGGGTAGCAGGGTACTGTCCTCATCTTATGCTCACAAATGTTTCCTAAGCAACACTGGCTGATGCAAGAGCTGGCTTTGGAGAAGCAGCTGCCTATTACATGATTTTCAATGATGTATGACAATCTTCCTCTTTCATTAGGAACAGGATGTATGTATGATTTATATCCCCAAGCAATGCCTCTTCAGCAGATGAAGTCTCAGTGAAATTCCTTTGTAAATTATAAAGTTAGTACAATAACTTTAAATGGCAGAAAGGCAGATATACCACTTCCTGGAAAAATTCTATGTTTTTTTGAATCATAGGAAGTTTTTTATTTCCTTCCTGGTGGTGGTGCTAGTAATTGAATACAGGGTGCATACTAGCTCTATTGCTGTGCTATATTCCCTAGAATCATGACATTTTAGTGCTTTAATTATCTTGGTTTGGGAGAGCTGATACCTTGAGCTTGAAGGAAATTTTGAAATGAGTTAGAACTGTCTCTGTTGCTAATCAGGACATGATATAATTCATGAATAAGTAAGAGGGATCTTAGAATTAAGGAAAATGGAGATTTTGTCACTTTTAAAGTGCATTTAACAATTATAAGGTAAATACACACTTTTCATATTAATTTTGAAAAAATATAAAAGAAAAAATACTCAAACCTAGAGTTAAGGATTGTTTGCATTTTTGGTGTATTTCCCTATGATGTCCTTAAAGTTTATCTCTAAATTTCATGTGTTTGCAAAAGTGAGATTAAGCTCATTCTGCAATTTAAAATAGTTTTATAACATTTCTTTTAAAACAGTACTGTATCAATAAATTTTCACCATTACATTAAAAATTACTTGGATATGTATATTTTAAAATTTCTTCCCTTGAAATTTCAATTTGTATTTAAAACATTAAAAATATGGTAAAAATTTTTACATGATAAATTGTGAAATCCTTACATGTAGGAAAAGCAATGAAAGAAATAAGAAAACTTCCTGAAAACATAATCAGTTCACATCAAAGCGACTCAGCATTAACATTGCTTAGAATGATTCAGCCTATGTGGTCTCATCATGCTTTTTCATTTTGTTCAGTTTCTAAGAAGCGTATAGCCATTGTTCACAGATACTTGACTTACAAGGCATGTTCCTCCAAACACCCTTTTTTCTGTGCTCTGATTGGAAGGCCACCAAAGTCCTAGCAGTGATGTGAGTTGATGGTTCTCATCATGTAAACAATGGGTATCGACTTCAAAAGAACATCTTTTAGTAATCCCATTGCTTGACCAACATATTTCCCTTTCAACAGCATATTTTAAAAATGAGATTTAGAGTAAGACTTCATAGTTACTATTTTTAAAGGTTTTCCCATAAAGAAATAATTTTTAAAGAAAGAAATGTGTCACCATTTTCTATATTACCATTCACTTCTTAATTCAGGTTTCGCTTGGTAGTTCAGGCTAGCTCTGAGCTCACTATGTAGCCCACGCAAGCCTCGAACTCAGCAATCCTCCTGTCTCTGCCTCCCGAGTGTTGGGATTACAGGTGTGAGCCACCACGCCCGGCTATTAACCTAGTTTTGTCACACAATGATTTACAAACTGTTTTCTCCAAGGCCTGAGGCTGTCTCTCAGATTACCTAAGAAACTGTTAAATATACTGGCTGTAGGTCTTAAATCCAGAGATTCTGATTCAGTAAGTCTGGGATGGGCTCACATGTAAAAATAAAACTGTTTTTAAAATTACAGATTGAGATGGTCCAAAATATTTCAGAGATATTCTCCCACTCTTCCTGGAATGCAATGAGAGTGTAGAACTCTATCTCCCACCGCAAAGGAGGTTGGGAGTTGAGGTTTGACTCTGCCATGGTATGGCATTCCCACAGTTAGAAGCTTTTAGTCATTTGACACTGCCTGAGAAAGTAACTGAATTTTACTATTAGGATTCATACTTTCTAAAAAATTTTAATGCAAAATGTAGACAAAACACTAATGAAGACAGAGCCTGAGACTTTACATAGTTAAGAGGAAAAAAAAATCGACTGTGCCACCTAAAAGATATGCATTTGTTTGTAGTAGAAGGTAATGTGTGGACTGATTTATCTATAATTTGCCCCAAATACAAACATTTATTAGCAATCTGGCACAAATATACTTTCATATAGAAACATTCATGATATCAGAAGAGAAACAGCTAAGCAAGACAGAAAACTTCTAGATAACCACTCTACTTCAGCTAAACACCAGACACTTGGACCCATTTGAGCAAAGACTTCTACCCTCACCAATGTCTAGTAAGGAGACCCTATACTTGTATCTCAGAGGAAATCTAATGGAGGTTCAGGATTTTCATCACCACTCAGTGATAATTCAGACCACCCCTCTGACCCAACTGTATCAGTAGAAGTATAAATTATGTACATATAATATAGTACCTAGAGCAACCACCAAAAACTATAGCAATATATATTTAAAAATATTATAAATATAAATATAATTTTAAAAATCCAGAAACCCATAGCAAGACAGGAAAGAAAAATCAGAGAAATGCACTAGCAGAACAAAAAGAAAACAAAACATAAAATAGAAAGCTTAAGCCATAATATATCAAAATTACATTAAAGGAGAACAAAGAAGAAGAGAGGGGACAGGAAAGGAAAAGAAAAAAGACAACAAAAGGAAAAATAACAGAAATAAAACTTTTATAAATAAGGAGGGAAAGGAAGGTAGAAAAGGAATGGAGAATGGGAAGGAAAGAAGAATCAAGATATGTCATGAAGGGCCGGAGATTTAGCTCAGTGGTTCCAGCTCCTGCCTCGCAAGTGCAAGGTCCTGAGTTCGATCCCGGTAACCACATACAATGCTGGGCGTGGTGACTCACGCCCACCAGCCATCAATACCACATACCATAGTGTCTGGCGTGGTGGCTCATGCCTGTAATCCCAGCACTCGGGAGGCAGAGGCAGGAGGATTTCTGAGTTCCAGGCTTGCCTGGGCTACATAGTGCGCTCAGGGCCAGCCTGAACTACAAAGTGAGACCCTGTCTCAAAAAAAAAAAAAAAAAGAAAAAAAAAGATATGTCATGTACTGGTACAAATTTCCTGTAATGAATGTGATCATTATGTATATGAAAGGTGTACTGATAAACTTATTTTAAAATAATAATTTACATTAAATTTCAATGGTTTAAATATACCATCTAAGAGAGAAATTGGCAGAATATTTTAAATACATGGTCAAATAATATGCTATCTATAAGAAACTCAGCTGATTTTTGAGTGTTGACCTTGTGTTCAGCTATGCTACTGAATCTGGTAATTAAGTCTAGCAGTCTTTTGGCTGAGATTTTAGGATCTTCTATATAGAGTGTCATGTCATCAGCAAATAATGACAGTTTAACCTCTTCCTTACCTATCTTTAGTCCTTTTATTAATTTCTCTTGTCTAATTGCTGTAGCTAATGTTTCCAAAACTATACTGAGCAGAAAAGGGGGAAATGGGATTTACTAAAGAAAGGAAAGAAAATTTGATGGTAAAAAAGAAAATGGTTTATGTATAATGGGGTGGGGAGTTGCAGGGAGGATAAGAAAATGGGAAAAAATGAGAATCAAGATGTGACACATATTGGTACAAATTCCTCAATGTTTTGTGTGATTGTGAGCTGTGTATATAATGTACCAATAAAGTTTACTGAATAATGCAAAATAAAAAAAATGTGTCATGTACTGGTACAAGCTTTCAATGTTGAATGTATATAAAAAAGGTACCTAAAAATCAATTTTAAAAAACTATATTGAACAGGAGTGGTGATAGTGCACATCCTTGTCTTGTTCCTGATCTTAGCATGAAAGGGTTCAGGTTTTGACCACTGAATATGATGCTGGCTGTTGGTTTCTCATAAATTGCTTTTATCAGTTTGAGGTAAAGACCATTTATTCCAATTTTCTGTAGGTTTTTAATCAATAGCCTTTGTATGGATGAACAACAGACTCACTGAAAAATAAATCAGGAAATCAAGTCCCTTTACCATAGCATCTAAAAAAAGAAAAATATCTAGGAATCAATCTAACAAAGGAGGTGAAAGATCTCTACTCTGAAAACTACAGCATTCTGAAAAGGGAAATCAAAGAGGATACCAGAAAATGGAAAGACATCCCTTGTTCCTGGATAGGAATGATCAATATTGTCAGAATGGCCATACTACCAAAACTACTATATAGATTCAATGCAATCCTGATTTAAATATTTCATAGAACCTGAGAAAATAATCCACAAATCCATCTGGAACCACAAGAGATCTAGAATAGCAAAAGCTATCCTAGGCAACAAGGACATGGTAGGGGGTATCACAATCCTCAACTTGAAAGTATACTACAAAGCCACTGTGATAAAAACAGCACAGTACTGACAAAGAAACAGACCTGAGGACCAGTGGAACAGATGAGAAGGTCCAGAAACCACCCTAGATGTGTTAAACCACCTTATCTTTGACAGAGGAGCCTAACAACCACAGTGGAAGAAAGATACTCTTAACAAATGGTGCTGGAAAAACTGGGTTTCAGCTTGCCAAAAATTAAAGCTAAATCTATCTGTTTCACCATGCACCAAACTAAAATCAAAGTGGATTAGAGTCCTAAATGTTAAGTCAGAAACACTACACCTGCTGCAAAACAGGTTAGTAGAACTCTCGAAGGCGCTGGCATGTGAACCAAACCTCAGCAACACGGGAGCTAGCAGAAGGAATCAATAACTGAGATCTCATCTTATTAAAAAGCTTCTGCATAGCAAGAGAAACCTCCAACAGAGTGAAAAGATAACCTACAATATGGGAAAGGAATTTTACCAGTTGTTCCTTAGACAAAGAACTACTATTTAAATATACAAAAAACTTAAAAAAAAAAAAACCATCCCCACTCCCCAAGTTTCAAGACCCAATTCAAAAGTGGGCATCTGCTATGAACAGACATTTTTCAGATGAACAAGTAAAGGCAGGAAAGAAACATATGAAGAAATGTTCAGCATTGCTGGTCATTTGAGAGATGTAAATGAAAACAACACTGAGATTATTCCATCTCACTCTAAATAGAATTGCTGCAATCATGAAATCAACCAACAACAAATACTGTTGGGGCTGTGGGAAGAGAGGAACACAAGGACATACTCATAAGTGAAATAAATAGGAGACTGATGTGCAAGTACTGTATCTTTTCTCCAGTATGAAAAACCAAAGATGTAAGTGAATTCATAGGTAATGTGAAATAGGAAGAAAATGTGCAAAAGGAAAAGGGAAAGGGTGGGTAAGGAAAAGTAAAGAAGGGAAAGAAAAAAACTTGATAGTTAAAAAAAAAAAAGGAAAAAGGGCCAGGGATTTAGCTCAGTGGTTCTGGCATCTGCTTTGCAAGCACAGGGCCCCAAATTTGATCCCCAGTACCACATACCATAATGCTGGGTGTGGTGGCTCATGCCTATAATTCCAGCACTCAGGAGGCAGAGGCAGGAAGATTGCTGTGAGTTCAAGGCTTGCCTGAACTATATAGAGAGTCAGAGCCAGTGTTAATTACAAAGTGAGACCCTGTCTCAAAAAAAAAAATAAATAAAGGAAAAAAGCTTATGTGTGTAGGGGCCAGGGTTGTAGGGACATCAGGGGAAAGGGGAAAAATGAGACTCAAGATGTGTCATATACAGGTACAAATTCTCAAGGTTAAACGTGATCATATTGTATGTATAAAATGTTCCAATAAAATCAATTAAAACCTCAGATGAACTGTAACTATAGAAAGATTAAAGTTAAATACAAAAGCATAATAAGAAAACAATCAAAATAAAATGAGAGTGGCTATATTAAAAGTATATAGACTTCACAGTATGGAGATTCCTAAAAAAACCCACTAAGATTGGAGGTCTCATTTGAGCCTGCTGTTGGCCTGCTAAGAATACACACAAAAGAATTAAAAGAATAATATCACAGTGACATATGTGCATCCACATTCACAGCAGCTCAGTTTGTGATAGCTAAATCTTGGAAACAACTCAAATGTCCATCAACTGGAGACTGGATAAAGAAGATGTGATTTTTCTATAAAATGGAGTATTACTCCGCCTTAAAGAATTAAAAGTTTGAGTCATTTACAGTCAAATGCTTATACCTTCAGAACATACTCATAAGTGAAATAAGTAGGTCACAGATGTGTAAATATCATATCTATTCTCTGGTATGAGAAATTGAAGATATTAATGAGTTCTAGAATGTAGGATGGATATTATGAAATGGAAATATCCAAAGGGAAATGTGGTGAACAGGTGAATAATGAGGGATAAAGATAAAATGTGATGGTAATAAAAAACAGGAAACAAAGCTTATGTATTTAGGGGTTGGGGTGTTGGGGGGTGGGTAAGGGAATGGGAAAAAAATGAGAAATTGTGTCCTATATTGGTACAAACTCCCAATATTGAGCATGATCATGATGCGTATATAGAATGTACCAATTAAAAATTTTTAAAAAGTATATAGACTTCAGAGCTAAGAAAATTATAGACATAAGAAAGTACATTACATAAAGACAGAAGGTCAGTTTACCAATAAAAGCTGCTATCCTACAGGTTTACATACTAAACAACACAGTTACAAAATATGTGAAGAAAAAGCAGAGAACTGAAAGTAGAAATAGAGAAATCAATGATTATTTTTTGAGATTTCAATACTTCTGTATAAATGTTGATAAAACCACATGTATAAGAGAAATTAGCAGTGATATAGAAGAACTCAACATCAGCAGAATCTAATGGACATTTATCA
This sequence comes from Thryonomys swinderianus, assembly GCA_004025085.1. Lineage (NCBI taxonomy): Eukaryota > Metazoa > Chordata > Mammalia > Rodentia > Thryonomyidae > Thryonomys > Thryonomys swinderianus. The sequence continues at coordinate 13,373 of PVIC010006880.1, forward strand.
CACTCTAATCACAGAAATATATATTTTCTTTCAGGTGCCTGTGAAACATAAACTAATATGGACCATATCTTAGCCAGTGAAGCCAATCTTTATCAATTTAGATAAATAAAAGTTATATAGTCTGTGTTCTATGACTGTGATAGAATTAAACTACAAATCACAAATAACAGCAAATTTTTTTAGTTACTTGGAAATTAAAAATTGGAAACAAACACTGGGGTTATAGCTAGGTGTGGTGGCACAGGGTGTTAGTCCCAGTAGTTAAGACGTTGAAGCAGCAAGATCACCATGAGTTCAAGGTCAGAATGAACTACATAGGGAGTTCAAGGCCAGCCTGAATGTATAGCAAGATCCTGTCTCAAGAAACCGAAAACAAAACAAAAACATTGGACTTATAGAATTCTGTTTCCAGATGCCTGTGATATCTGTTTCTCCAATTATTAAGTTATCTTTGATAGATATCAACAGCTAGTAGCTATAAGACTTTCCACAATTAACCAATCTTCAGCTTGGGATGGCTTGCTTTACATGATAATTCAGTCAAGCTATGGTCAAACCTGGGGCTTCTGAACCATCTTGTCTCAGACACTTTTGTGTGTCTTTCACATTGATGCTATTGGCATGCTACTGCAATGATTTCTAAGTTCTTAGATGAGCAACAACATAATTGCCAAGTTTGTGAACATTTTAAATAGTTGTAATAGTTATTATTTCCTCTAGGGCTTTGACTGCAACCATTTGAGGCTACTAGTGAGGTTCCCCCGAGCTGGCCTTGAAAATTTGGAAAAAATAAAGGTAGTTTTTAGTCACTTCTTTGTCTTTGAGACACAGTCCAAAATATCTGCAATTTAAAGGAGGAGAGGTTTATTTTAGCTCCAAGGCTCCAAGGCTGAAATGGCATGGCAAAGGAGCATAGAACAAGAAAAATCTCACATCATGGTGGTCAGGGTGCAGCAAGAGAAAAGAGTAGTTAGAGAGGGAAATATGCCTTTCCAGGTCATGCCCCCAGTGACATACTTTCTCTGCCCAGGCCTCACCTCCAACATTATGCTCACTCACATACTCATCAGTGGATCAGCCTGCTGATCATAACAATGTCCCCATGATCCTATCATCTTCCAAACACATGAAGCTTTTAGGGAACACATCCCAGATCTCAACTAAAAGAATTTCCCACTACCAGCTGTGCATCTGGTGCTCCAGCTGCCGAATCGAAGAAATTTCATTGTGAAAGCTACATACCCTTGTAACATGATGTATCTTTGAAAGCCTTGGAGGCTTCTCAGCCTTAAGTAGTGCTTTGATTGAGTAACTTGGACTGCTCCATATTCTTGGACAAATGGTGTGTGCGACAGAGAAAACTAAAATTCTTCTGGGGTGTTTTAGAGTGTTTGGATCCAAAGGGTCTTTTAGATGAGATCAGGCTTGTTCAGGATGATATGACTGTAGATGCAAAGGATCTCTCAGAGTCTTCATGCTGCTGACTTCCAAACCCAGTAATGGCCCCAGGGGTTTCTTTCCTTCTTGAAGTGACTATGCAGAACAATTCACTCTCTGGGAAAGCAAGTGATAAATTAATGGGGCAAATCTCCTTTGGATTTAAGATTTCTTTACAAATTAAGCCTGTAGCATTCCAACCCTAAAAATAATCCACCCTTACCTATTAAAATATGGTTCTAACAGGAGAAGAGTTATAGTTTGGAGGCAATAAAATATTTAGTATGTATTTTCTGCCTGTTTACTTTTCAACTCTGGGAGTTTATGGTCTTGCTAATTTACCTGGCTGTCCTAGTGTCTTTAATTCCAGCATCAAGAAGTATAGTGCACTAGTTTGGAAAGGGTAATCTTGACAAAAAGTAATTGTTAACATCTTGGTCCAATTAACTTCTGCTGTTTTTCTTTTCTTGAAACTTTGACTCACTATGTTTTTAGCTTTATCAATATTTTATTCACTGAATTTGCAAGAGGCTGAAGAGGAAAACATTTTAAACTTTGAATTCCCACTGTCTGGGGTCTAGCATATGAATTATTCTTCATACTGGAAGTGATTTGATAAGGCTTAATATTTACTTTCTCTTTAAGAGATTATCCTTTTTCTTATTCTATCTTCATTTGGATTTGCTCTGTTTGCATGTTTCAAGATTGTTTTGTATTACAGAATTCTTCAGGAACAAGTAGAATTTTGAATGGCATTTAACATTCATAATGCATAATGCAGACATAGGTATTTAGTCATTTTTTATGATAAAGCTTCTTAGGATATGGGGTGACAGAGCTGTTCCTAATAGAAAAATTCTGGGCGGTAGAAAATAAACTTCATTTTTGAGGCTAATAAAACTTCAGAAACAGTAACTGCGTACAAGGCTTATTTTTAAACTATAATCCCTTGAGAGTCCCATATTTAAATAACATGAAAAATTAATAAAGAAGCAAGTGAAGAGAAAAATAGAAATGAGGATTGTGCCTACTCAGAGTTTACTTTTTCACTCTGTATTCCCAGGGCCGGAAGCCTCCATGTTTTAATCAAGAGATTTTAGAAGAGCATCCTTTTGCATTTCCTGGACCATCTATCACTCAGTGACTCACAGAGCAGGGGTGTGCAGGGAAGGCACATGGGGTTGCTCTAACTGGGAACAAGATGACATGATGTCACAGAGTCAGCTCCCTGTGGTGTGTCATCCACACACTATTACCAAGTATTTCTTGCCTCGATTCTGCCTCTCAGAAGATGCTGCAAAATGCTAGAGGGAAAAATCTGTCTTGTGGGATTGCCTTGCACAGGCATAAAATGAAAACCAATTTGATTCTTTGGAGGCACCTTTACTCCCCAAAGATCCCAATGTACTCAGCTCCTGCCCCGGGAGTATTAGTCATACATCTCCGGACGTTGCCTCCTCTGTGCCACAAAAGGCAGGCCTCTCTGAGGCAGCTACTTCTGCAACAGGCTTCATTTTGAGTGAGAAATTAAATATTTCTAATTAATGTGATAGGGGAAATCATAGGAAGGTAAAATGTAATTTTCCCACTGGAACTTGTCACAGTGGTTTTTAGAGGACTATGTTGACTAAGGAGAAAGGAACCTTCTTTATTGCCAAGGATACAGTATAAAATTCATGGTGAATTGGAATAAGATGAATGGGTCAGAACCTCAGTCGAAAGAAGACAGATAGTTGTCAATAATGAGAAGAAACATTAGTATGTTTAAATAAATGAAGATGCTGTTAGGCCATCATCTGAATTAGGATGTGTGCTCTACGTGTTAGAAATATTTGTTATAACTAAACTAGCCATCAAAAGACAACTTTCTCTAGCAGTCCCTTAACGTCCTCCATCTTGGATATGGAAGCTCCTTAGAGACTCTGTGTCCCATCTTTTGCATTCAGACTGAATATAAAAGGCATTTCAGAAAGATGAAAGTCCGCTCTACTTAATAATAGAATTCCAGGAATGGAATGTCACACAGCCAAAGGCAACATATTATCAAAGTTAAATCTAAATTAAATGACTCAAATTTCAACTAAAATCAGGCTTTTCCCTGTGTAGAAGAGATGAGATGTAGCTTTCCACTGTGTGAAAGCCATTTCCGTTCTTGAAAGACCTTGTCATAAGGTTTCTTTGTTAAACTCAACAGTCCATTTCCTAAAGGTTTTTCCGTGTCTCATTTCTCCATTCTGACCTGTGAAAGTCAACATGAAACTCTGAGAGTGAATGGGAGAGCATTTGAAGTCTGCGGAACTTCACTTATTTAAAACGTTTTTAACATTACATATATTCTAGGAATTTACAGAACCTTTCATTGAGGAAATGGCAGAGAGCTGAAGAGCTGACAGTGTAGACAAAAGCCAAGAAAATCTTTGAATTTCTCTGTATAGGATGAGAACCAATGACTTGTAAACTAGTGACAGGAAATGTAGCACAAAAGCCATTTTAACTGAACTGGGTTTCTGAGTGGAGCTTGTCAGAAGTACCTCAAGGGTGGCATCATGGAAGATGCTGACTGGTGCCTGTTCTTTCAGTCCAGCTACAGGCTGTGAAGTTCAAACATGGCTGCCCATTTTCCTCTCAGCTCTGGTGCCAAATGGCAGGCCCACAGGCATATTTTCCTGTGGTTAGGATGAACAGGATAACTGTCATCACTTCATAGGTTTGGACTTCAGAGGCTTGTGATTCCTTATTTGCACATGATTCAGAGAAGTTAGACCAGGCTGATGGTGCTATTGCCTTTAGCTTCTTTTTCCTATGGGTGAACAGCGGCAGTAAAGGTAAAACCAGGTGGCATGAATTTGGTCAATTTAAAAAATAGTAAAAGTAGTAAAATTACTTGTCTAAACATCAAAAATTATAAAAATTTGAAAACCAAACACCTAAATAAGATGAAATATAATGTTCACTACCTTGAACTCATTTCAATTTCTGCTTGGGTTAATCTTAATTCTAAGAAAAGATTCTTTGAAACACCCATTCCACCGTCACACTTTGAGGCATCCTTTGGTATGTGTGAGGTACTGGATTTGCAATAATGAATGACACAAAGTCCATCATTGTCCACCAAGATCTTATAACTGCAGGAATATAGCAGGAGACTAGGGTGTGAAAAACTGGGAAGGTTGGCCTGACCTGTTAATTACAAAATTCCAGGACACATGAGCAGAACAGTCCCAAAGCCCTGACCATGGAACCAGTCAGAGAGTGCTGTGTTCAATTCTCAGAGAGCTGGAGCATATTTTAGATAGCGCAGCCTAGATCTCATGTCAGCCTAAGGTGTGGGAGATGAAAAATATAGCCACCATCAAGGTCTGGAGAAGCTACTAACTAGTTCAGTGGCCAACCCTATTTTTGACAGAGTGTATCTTTTTTTTTGCTTTTAGTTGGCCTGAACTTGCTCTGCAGAGTATGTTTCTGTTCTTTTCTTACATTTAATAAATCTAAAAGTGTGCTACCTTATCTTGACTAATTCTTTGTTTGGGAAAGAAAGAGGCTAGAAACCACCTCTAGAGGTGGGCTCCAGTAGCTCAAAATTTGATTAACAAGAGCATAGTCTTTTTTTTTTGAGACAGGGTCTTCCTTTGTAGTTTGGCTGGCCCTGAGCTCATTACATAACTCAGACAAGCCTCGATGGGATTACAGGTGTGAGCCACCACACCTGGCCTTGTGGTATGTGGTCCTGATTACTAGTGGGCATGTGAGTCACCATGCCCAGTATTGTTGTATGTGGTTACCAGTGATTGAACTCAGGACCTTGCACTTGCTAGGCAGGCATTGGAACTTCTGAGCTAAATCTCCTTCTCAGGAACATAGACTTGTAATGGCTTGCAAACATCTTGTGAAAATTACACTTATTTCAGAATATATGTGGTGCCCAGGGTTTGGTGTTCATAGGAATTTCAGAGCAGAAAAGGCTATGGCTCTTGTGAGTAGCAGGGTAATAAAAATTTAAAATGCACACGGTGAAGGATAGCTCTTCACCCATAACTTTTTGGTTTTTGGTACCAGGGATCAAATTCGGAAACTTGCATTTCCAAGTCAGGTGCCAGAACTACTAAGCTAACATCCTGGCTCAAGGATAGCTTTTTAATATTTTGTTTCTAGTTCTTTTTTTCCTTTTCTTTTTTCTCTTAGACAGGGTATCACTAATGTAGATTTAGGCTAGTCTTGAAGTTCTGTGTACTCCAAGCGGGCCTCAAACTCACTGTGATCCTCCTGCTTCAACCTCCTGAGTGCTGGGATTAGAGGCATGGCCAGTATTTCTTGTTGTGTACTTGTTTCTAGTTTTTGTTCTCCTTTGGCTTTGTGGTTAAACAGATGAGAGACATAGGTTTTACTTTTTGCAGAGAACAATTTACCTAGTAGCTGCCGAATTGCTCCAGTTTTCTTACTCCTTCCATCAGATGATCATTTAAGGTTCATGCAGTTCTTTTACCTTCGCCTTCAGATTTCTGTGATATTTTATAGTGTGGCTGCTGAGAGGGTTTACTTATTTTTTCAAATAATTGTTCATTAAGATTGTGCATACTTATTAAATTTGCAAAATATAGGTATGGAGAAAGAAGAAAAAAGTCTGTAATTTCATATCCTAAACTTATCAACCATTTATATTTTGGTGGGCTATGCTGGGATACATATTTGTAAACATGAATTTGATTTTAAAATATAAAACAATAACATTTTGCATCCTGTTTCCCACCACCTTTTGACTTACATTGCATCTGTTTTGTTTGTTTGTCTGAGATAGGATATCACTATGTAATTTTGGCTGGCCTTGAACTGATGGCAGTCCTCCTGCCTCAGCCTCCCGAGTGATGGGATTACAGGCATATACCACCACAACCAGCTACACTGCATTTAAGTATTCTCTATACTGTAATACACTCTTTTTTAAAATTTATTTTTGTCCCTTTGTTGAGTTTATTGATACATTTTAGAAATACATTATGATCACATTCATCATTGAGAATTTGTACCTGTACATCATGTGATGCATTCCTCAGAATCTTTCTTTTTTCTTCTTATCCCCAGAATCTTTATTTCAGTCAAGTTATGATCTTCTATTAGAGTCACCTTCTTTTTTTTTTTGAGACAGGGTCTCGCTTTGTGGTTCAGGTTGGCCCTGAGCTCACTATGTAGCCCAGGCAAGCCTTGAACTCAGCAATCCTCCTATCTCTGCCTCCTGAGTGCTGGGATGACAGGCGTGAGCCACCACGCCCGGCACTGTGGTATGTGGTGCTGATTGCTGGTTGATTGTTGGTGGGCGTGAATCACCACGCCCAGCATTGTATGTGGTAACCGGGGATCAAACTCAGGACCTTGTGCTTTCGAGGCAGGTGCTGGAACCACTGAGCTAAATCTCCGGGCCCGAGAGTCACCTTCTTTTTAAAAGTCTCATATAGACTTCTAATTTGTCACTATTATAAATAAGAAAAATATTGCTATGAAGATTATTTTAATGTAAAACTAATCTCTATCAAAATTAATTCATTAAACTTTATTCAACAAGGCCAAGCTTTAAAATACAACTTTAAACAATGCCTGCAACCCAGGAATAAATCCCACTTGATCATAATAGATGACATTTTAATGAACTGCTATATTTCATGAGACTTTTTGCACCTGTGTACATGGAGGGATGTTGATTAAAGGGTACAAAGTTTCAGTTAGATAGGAGGAATAAATTTTTGCGATGTACTCACATTATGGTGACAACAGTTTATTATTATTATATGGGGGTAAATTTCAAACATTCTCACCTAAAAAATGATAACTATATGAAGATAAGTATATTAAAGTCTGAATTGCTTGATATTATATGAAAACATACTCCATAAATACAATTATATTTTTTCAATTAAAATAATACCCTTGTAGCTCCAAATGTGTCAAAATTCCTGAAACTTTCCAATCAGATTGTATGTCTCTCTAGATCACTGCCCCCTTCTATCTATTCTTGCTGCTTCTGTGAGTTTGTCCTCTCTCCTATGAACTCAGTCATTTCTTCTATCCAATGCTCATGGGTCAAGTTTTTGAATAACCAGACTGTCTTTCTGGAAATAGTTCAATCGTCCATATGTTCATGGCTCTAACTGGAGTATAGACTTTGGAAACTGTCCAAAAAATTTACCTCAAGCTGCATAGAAATACATGAGATCTGAATTGTCTAATTTGATGTGCATCAGTGATCATAGCATTTGGTAGTAACTGGACACGTGTTGCTAGGAAAAGGACTTGCATTCCGCTTGTTAGGTTGACAAGGGAAGCTTCCTTCCCACAACTACTACTACAGACAAGGATCACATCACTGCCCTGCTCTCTGGACTTACAGGAAGAAACTCTCTAGTGCTTATTGTTCTTCACACACTGGGCTCTCGGATTAAGCAAGGATAAAGAAGTGAAAGTAGTCTGAAAAGAGATGAAGTAGCTGTACGTGTGTAAGAGTGTGATTTCCAAGATTGTGCTATCACGAACTGAGCTGCTATGAACGGATCTTCTCTTTGACATGAACACCTGTAGATGCAAATGAGCTTTAGAAAGTATGACAGCTTTTATAGAGTGCAAAATTTCTATAGGAAACTTGGTGTGGGAGTGTGATGAGGGGAAGGAATAAATATGATACAGAAAGAAAATAAAAGAGCATGTATAAAGGGGGTGAGGAGGGGTGGGTGGGTAGGGATATGGGTAAAAATGAGAATTAATTTGTGTCATATACTGGTACAAATTCCCCAATGTTATACGTGATTTTGATATGTATATAAATTGTACCAATAAAGAATTCAATTTATAAAAAAAAAGAGTGTGATTTCCTTTGCTGTACTTCTCTCACTGGGTTTAATTGTATGAAGGTAATTGACTCAACAAACTAATCACAGCCTTATCAAAGATCTACATCAACATATTCATCATCATTCCCAAGGCCTCTTTAGCTTACGTTTGTGTAGTGTGGTGTCATTCTTGATGCTGATAGAGTATAAGGAATCTGGGGCATTATTCATGGTGTTAAAGGAGTTCTTGTCTTAGAGAAGTGCTTACAGCTGTAATGTCCACCTGATTTTATTTTTGTGGGAGACTAAGGAATAGCAACTCAAAGCATTTACCACCATGGAAGACAGGTCCTTTCTCAAAGCTAATTTTTTCACTTTGGCTGCTTACATGAGCCAAACTCAACTCTCTTCTTCTTTGACTCCTCTTGTCCCAATTATGTACATACTTCGTGACCAGGCATGTCATTTCTCACCAGCCATTCCACGTATTGCCCTGAAATGGATTCTGTGAACCGTGAGGTGGAACTCTCAGATTTCAGGTCTGTGACCATCTGTTTTAGAAAGAGGAGAATTTGATTTGAGGAATAGAGATGAGTGGATCACTATGATGGCACAAGGTTGAGAGTGACATAGTAGTTGTTGGTTTTTTTCTTTTCTTTTCTTTTTTTTTTTTTTTTTGAAACAGGGTCTCGCTTTGTAGTTCAGGCTGGCCCTGAGCTCACTATGTAGCCCAGGCAAGCCTCCAACTCAGCAATCCTCCTGCCTCTACCTCCCAAATGCTGGGATTACAGTTGTGAGTCACCACTCCCGGCACTGTGGTATGTAGTATTGATTGCTGGTGGACATGAGTTGCCATGCCTAGCATCCTATGTGGTCACCGGGATTGAACTCAGGACCTTGCACTTGCGAGGCAGGTGCCAGAACCACTGAGCTAAATCTCCGGCCTTAGTTGCTGGTTTCTTATATGTACTTTTAATTTTTTTTTAAAGAAGTAAGCGATGTCTAGAAACTATGGCATCTTTATGGTGTGTGGGAAGCAAATGAATGAGTCACCACCACTTGATGTTGAAACTTCAGGAAAGGTGATATTGATACCCATCAATAAATATTTATTGAGCACGTTTAATATGTCAAATCCTGGGCCTCACACAGGGGAAGCAATGTTTCCATGCGATTAAGGTTGTGGAAGATAAACATGATACACAACCAAAGCCAGTGCCCCTGTGAACCAACTGTCAGTCAGGCCACAGAGGATAGTGAGGTGGAGGCAGAACTCTTTGGAGTTGGAGGGCATGAAGTGATTCATTTACAGTGCACAGAGGTTCAGAGTCAGAGGGGAGAGTGTTGACACAGAGGAAACAGCGAGTCAAGGTGAAGGAACCCCTAGAAATCCTTTCCTGTCTCCGTTTTTGTCTTTGTTGCTTCCACAGGGGCTTCTTTTCTCCACGCTGACTTTGTCCACTGCTATCTTCAGTGGCTTTCTTCATTCTTTTATTGCCTCCCTTCAGGGGATCAACCCAGACTGAGACATTGATGGACCATGGCCAGGAGGGTGGGTTACAGGATATGAATGTGACCGGGATGCCTAGCTTGGCACAGCATAGTTTCCAGAGTGGCAGACTGTTGAGAAATGAGTGGCCAACCTAAAAATGTTTCTTCTTTAATGCCTAAAATGCCACCCTTTAGCCTAGGGGTTGGAGAGAATGCTGAATGTCCTATAAGGAGCTTGTATCAGGGCAGATGCTGGAGGTGAGATTTCCCAGCAAACTGACCGACTACCCCAGACAGCACCCAAAGACAGAAAAATACCAACTATTCTCTGGCTTAAATTAGATTAACCTTACTAATAAAGAAACAGCTTTATCCTGTTACTCTGATATTATAAAGAAACAACATTGGTGTTCCTTATCCCCAGGAGGGCATTGTTAATTGTTTTAATTCATAAAGAAAATTTAAAATGCATTTAGTTTAAATGAAAAATTAATATAAATCTAAGTAATAGTCACATCATGCTTTTTAAACCCACTAAGATTATTTATGAAATTCTCCTCTCATTGCACAAGAATTGTCTTTGTTTTTTAGACACATTTCAGTGTCCAAAGGCCATTAGTCAAATCCTGTGCAATTGCTAATGTCCCTGAGTTCCTTGCATTAACTCTCCTCATTTCCTAGCTTCAACATTAAGATCATCCTTGTTATTGATGATGGCAGGTTTGGCCTTTGGTGTCTGATGGATGGAGCCTCAGCCCAGGTTTATGGATTATGATTTCAGTGGGACAGAGTAAAAACTCAAATATCTGATGGATTTTTGGCTTGATCCTCTTTGCATGGACAAGCCAATCAACAAGACAAGAGCAAGGGGCAGAGGAAATAAATCAATATTTATCCGTGTATTCATTTATCATTTCGTGTTTTCAACAAGATATTGAGATAATAACATGCATAGTAACAACACAGAAATCTGGACCCTACCCTCAGGGAGCAATGCCCATCACCACGATAAGTACTCCCGTTGAGGAACAGAAACGTTATTTGAGAACCTAGGAAACATACTGAGTGATCCCTTAAGAGCTGAGACAACTTCTAGGACAGATAGAAAGGATGAACAGGTATCAGCAGGTGAGAACAGCATGGAAACATTTTTATTTTGAGACTATCTCACTTTTGTAGTTCAGGCTGGCCCTGAGCTCACTATGTAGCCCAGGCAAGCTTTGAACTCAGCAATCCTCCTGCCTCTGCCTCCCAAGTGCTGGGATTATAGGTGTGAGCCACCATACCCAGCACTGTGGCATGTGGCACTGATTGCTGGTGGGTATGACTCACCACACCCGTCATTGTTGTATTGTGGTTACCTGGGATTGAACCAGGGACCTTGTACTTGCTAGGCAAGTGCCGGAACCATAGAGCTAAATCTCTGGCCTGAGACACAAGTTTTGCACCCTTCTCTGGCTCAGTCTCTCAAGGTGACACTGGAGTGAATTCTGTAGGAGTATGGGGTATATTTTTGTCTATTCTTGCTTGGTAGAAGCCAAGTTACTCTCCACATGAAGTGCATAGGAGTTAATGTCCTCTCTTCATAGTCTATAGATAGTACAGAAATGGGAACCCAAAGCACCACTGTTTCAACAAAACTGTTCAAGGATCCTCACAGGGCCCAATCTGCTGGACATTGACATGGGTACAGGAGGCTATTCTTTCTTACGCTGCTCCACTCTGTGCTTCCACTCAGGCGGCCTTCTTGCCTTACCTCATCATCATGTCAGTGGGAAAACAATTGAGGATGATTCCAATTCATCAGAATCCACTTATGCATCCATTTATGATGTGTGTGCAGAGGACAAGGTTAAATTTCATTTAATCACAAGTTTTGTTTCTGACTTTAATCTCTCAAAACCAGAAGCTGTTGACGGCCATTTAGACAACGTGGTCCCCAGCATTGAGCAACTTGTGCTGGCATTCTAGATCTGCCGCTTCCTGAGCAGGTAACTGTTTGATAAATAATCATTTCGGTTCTTGAACAGAGTGAGGACAGCGGTGCTTAGTTCAGAGGGTTCATGACAAAATGTTCAATAGGAGATTACAATCATTGTAAATAAATTTATAAATGATATTGAAATTCAGTAAGCCATCCTTGGTATAATGACCAATGGTGGAAAGTGAAAGCTGTAAGAACGGAGAACCTGCATCCTCTAGAAGGTTAAACATCCCTGCAGGGTGGAAGTGCCAGGACCCTTCCCCCTACGCTGGTGCTTCTCACACCCTGTCACCGGCTTCCCCTTCACTGGGAGGGATCTCAGCACATCGGACAAGTACGTACAACGCAAGTCAGATTGACTTGACCAGAAACCCTGCAGAGCAAAAGGGTGAATCCCTATGTGGGGTCCGTGATGTGGTCCTGTTGGGTGAGCAGCTGGCTCAGAGGAGACACCCTCATGTAACAGTGTGTGAGGCTGGAGCCTGCTACTCCGCTGGGCTGGCCTCCCCGATTTTATATGGTGAAGCCTAATTGCCAGGACAATAGTACTAAGAAGTGAGACTTTAGAAAGTGACTGAAGCTGGGCGTGGTGGCTCACGCCTGTCATCCCAGCACTCGGGAGGCAGAGACAGGAGGATTGCTGAGTTTGAGGCTTGCCTGGACTACATAGTGAGCTCAGGGCCAGCCTGAACTACAAAGTGAGACTCTGTCTCAAAAAAAAAAAAAAAAAAGTGACTGAATCACAAGGACAGGGCTCCCATGAAGGCGATGAACACCCTTACACATGAGGCCTGAGAGCTTTTGTTTGTTTTCTTTTAGTTCTTCTTCTACCATGAAGGAATAGGAGAAGAGGCCCTAAATTTGCTGGCACTTTTATCTTAGGCTTGCCAGCCACCAAGACTATGAGCAATACAGTTCTATTATTTATGAATTATCTATCTAAGGTGTTTTGTTATAGCAGCAAGATTAGACCAAGACAAAAAGGATTAATACAGGAGTGTCAATTATCAAAGGATAGTTTTAACTTATACTCCTAAATTAATTTTTAGTGTCATTACCATACCTAGGTATAAAGATAGTTCTTTTTTGTTTTTTTTAGACAGGGTCTCGCTTTGTAGTTCAGGCTGGCCCTGAGCTCACTACGTAGCCCAGCAAGCCTCTAACTCAGCAATCCTCCTGTCTCTGCTTCCTGAGTGCTGGGATTACAGGCGTGAGCCACCATGCCCGACCAGATAGTTTTATTTTTTAAGATAGTAGTTCTAATATCAAATTTGCTTCAGGCGGATCAGGTGCTCCATAGCTTATGTCCTGCCAGGAGGGGGACCTGAGTTACCAGAGTGGCCTTTGACTTGCAGGGGCTGTGAAGATAAAGTTGCAGTGGGCACCCCACACCCTTGAAACTTCCCTGCTGGCCAGACAAGAAGTAAGCTGCGCACATTAGCAACATCTCTGTGTCTTCCGCTGCTGTGCTGCCACAAGGGCCCTTTTTCAGAAGAATGCGTTCAAGGTTGCCAAGGACTAGGGAGGAAAATAACCAGAAAAAAGTTCCTCTTTATTTTGGCAGACATCCACAGAAGGTGACATTGAGGACAATGATATGAAGTTCCTGAAGTTTCACCCTATGGGACCCTGTCTTTGCTGAGATTTCCAGCTGTCAAGGGCAGGCTGGCATGAGATGAAGGAAGGAAAATATGGCAGTTCACACAGTCCTTGAGGCCAGAGTCTGGACAGAGGTCATTCAAACCTGCTGACCATGTGTTCGGGGGTAATCCTGCGGTGAAGGCAGAAGACAGAGCCAACGCCACAGCTGGAAAGATCCATCACCATCTGCATCTGTTCATCAACAAATATTTGATGCCCACAGTGTACTGAGCTCTGAGCAGAACAGGATCTGGGGCTGGAGAGAGGAGAGTCTCTGTTCCTTCTTCCCGAGTTGGGCAAGAAGAGAAGTGGACTTTTTATTCACAGGACGAGGATCAGGTGGGGTGCAGAGGAGCAAAGGTACCAGCCAGCTTTTTCAAAAGATGATGCTTAAAATGCAGCCTTAAGAATCACTGAGTCATGTAGAACCTCCCCCCATACATCAAAGAGAAATATGGAAATCCAAACTTACACTTCCTCCAAATGTGACTTTTTGGAATTAGGGTCTTTACAGAGGTGATAAAATTAAAACGAGGTAGATAATGATAGGTTCTAGCCCTCCAATTAATTAATTAATTAATTAGAGACAGGGTCTCACTTTGTAGTTTAGGCTGGCCCTGAGCTCACTATGTAGCCCAGTCAAGTCTCGAACTCAGCAATCCTCCTGTCTCTGCCTCCCGAGTGCCGGGATGACAGGCGTGAGCCACAACACCCGGCACTGTGGTATGTGGTATTGATTGCTGTTGGGCGTGAGTCTCCACGCCCAGCACTGTATGCGGTTACCAGGGATCGAACTCAGGACCTTGCGCTTGCGACGCAGGCGCCAGAACCACCGAGCTAAATCTCTGGTCCTAGCCCTCCATTTTATATTGTCCTTCTGGCTTCTTTACCTCCCTGCAGCTCCACCCCCACTGAGTTTCTGCAAGGAAAAACCTTTGAAGGCAATAAGGCCTATGATAGGTTAAAAGTTACCTCACCCTGGCCCTTATGTAGGTCCCCTGAACCCAAAAGTGTATAAGACTGTCCCTTTGTTTTGAGCTTCTGCCCCCCTCCAGTGCAGACGCCACTTTACCCCCCTACCCCTTAAATAAAATCTCTTGTCAGGTGACCTTGGTGTGTGGCGAGGTTGTTGGCTGCCGGCAGAGTTGTAGCAGTTCAGGTAGGCTTTAACCCAATATCACTGGTATCCCTACAAAAAGGGGGCCATTCAGGTACAAAGACAGCCAGACAGAGTAGGGAACACTTTGGCTTATATTTGGATGTCCCTCCAAAGCTTTATATGGTCATTTATATGGTTTTTATTATGGGGTTTAAAGGTTGGTTAGTTGAGGGGCTTAGAGCTGACTTGCTGTTAGGAGGTAAGGCTTGGGCAGAAGAGGGGCGTCAGCTGCTTTTATTTCTTCGTCTGAAGAGTGTCTGTTCATTTCAGTTGCCCGTTTTTGAATTGGGTCTTTAAATTAGGGGGGCTGATTTTTTTTTGAGCTCTTTGTATATTCTAGATGGTAAACCTTTGTTAGAGAAATCTCTGGTTTTTCCCCAATTTGTTGGTTGTCTTTTCGCTCTGCTGGTGGTTTCTTTTGCTGTGCAGAAGATTTTAATAGGATGAGATCCCATTTGTTGATTTCTTCTGCTAGATCTCGTGCTATAGAGGTTTTGTTCATAAAGTCTTTCCCTAATCCAGTGTCTCCAAGAGTTCTACCTAACCTGTTTTGCAGAAAGTTTAGCACTTCTGTTTTAATATTTAGGTCTCTAATCCACTTTGGTTTCAATTTAGTACATAGCGTAAGAGACAGATCTAGATTTAGTCTTTGGCAAGTTAAAGCCCAGTTTTTCCAGCACCGTTTATTACAGAGGTTCTTTCCTGCATTTAGGATATTTTGACTCCATTGTCAAAGATGAGGTGGCATAATGTATCTGAAGTTGATTCTGCATCTTCTAATCTATTCCATTGGTTCTTGGGTCTGTTACTTTGCCAATACCATACAGTTTTTTTTAAAAATCACAGTGGCTTTGTAGGATAGTTTCAAGTTGAGGACTGTGCTAACCCCAACCATGTCCTTGTCTAGAATTGCTTTTGACATTCTAGGTCTCTTGTGATTCCAGATGAACTTTTGGATTATTTTATCTAGATCTGTGAAACATACTGTTGGGATTTCAAACAGTATTGTACTGAATCTATACAACAGTTGTGGGAGTATAGTCATTTTGACAATATTAGTTCTTCCTATCAAGCAACAAAGATGTCTTTCCATTTTCTGATATCCTTTTCAATCTCCTTTTTCAGAGTGTTGTAGTTTTCACAGTAGAGGTCTTTCACCTCCTTTGTTAGATTGATTCCTAGATATTTCATTTTTTTGGATGCTATTATGAAAGAGATTTACTCCTCTATTTCTCTGTCAGTGAGTCTCTTATTTGTGTAGAAAAAGGCTATTAACTTTTTAATTTTTTTTGTGAGACAGGGTCTTGCTTTGAAGTTCAGGCTGGCCCTGAGCTCACTGTGCAGCCCAGGCAAGCCTCAAACTCAGCAATCCTCCTGCCTCAGCCTCCTGAATGCCGGGTTTATTGGTGTGAGCCACCACACCTGGCATTGTGGTGTGTGGTACTGATTGCCAGTGGGCATGAATCACCACACCTGGTATTGTTATATATTGTTATATGTGGTTCCTAGGGATCAAACTAGGGACTTTGCACTTGCTAGGCAGGCACTGGAACCACTGAGCTAAATCAAAAGGCTATTGATTTTTGAGCATTGACCTTGTATCCAGCTAGGTTGCTAAATTTGCTGATTAAGTCTAACAGAAACATATGAAGAAATGTTCAACATCACTAGTCATTTGAGAGATGCAGATGAAAAAACAGATTCCAATTCACTCCACAAAGAATAGTTGTTGTCTTGAAATTAACCAACAACAAATGCTGGTGAGGCTGCTGGGAGCAAGGAACCCTTCTCCATTGTTGGTGGGAATATAGATTGATATAACCACTATGGAGATCAGTGTGGAGATTCCTCAAAAAACTGAGTCCCATTTGACTTAGCTATTCCCCTGCTAGGTATATACATTAAAGAATTAAAAGATTCATATCACAGTGACATATGTGCACCCATGTTCATAGCAGCTCAGTTTGTGATAGCTAAATCTTGAAAACAACCCAAATGCCCATCAACTGGAGACTGGATAAAGAAGATGTGGTTTTTCATAAAATGGAGTATTACTCTGCCATAAAAAATGATAAGTTTGAGTCATTTATACTCAAAATTATGTACCTTTAGGAGATACTCATAAGTGAAATAAATACGTCACAGATTTATAAATATCACATTTTTTCTCTAGTATGAGAAACTGAAGATATAAATGAGCTCTAGAATATATGGTAGATTTTGTGAAATAGAAAATATTCAAAGGCAAATGTGGTTCAGGGGTAAGTAACAAGGGAAAGAAAAAATATGATGGTAATAAAAAAAGGGAACCAAAGCTTATGTATATAAGGGGAGGGGGGCTTGTAGAGTTGGTAGGGGAAGGGAAAATGAGAATTAAATATATCATATATTGGGCTGGAGGGTTAGCTCAGTGGTTCCGGTGCCTGCCTCGCAAGTTCAAGGTCCTGAGCTCTATCCCGGTAACCACATACAATGCTGGGTGTGGAGACTCATGCCCACCAGCAATCAATACCACATCACATACCACAGTGCTGGGCGTGGCGGCTCACGCCTGTAATCCCAGCACTCGGGAGGCAGAGGCAGGAAGATTGCTGAGTTTGAGGCTTGCCTGGGCTACATAGTGAGCTCAGAGCCAACCTGAACTACAAAGCGAGACCCTGTCTCAAAAAAAAAATTATGTCATATACCCGTACATATTCTCAAAGTTGTGTGTGATCATGATGTGAATATATTATGTACCAATAAAGATTCAAATTTAAAAAGAAAAAGAAGAGATGGGCCACCGGGATGCAGCCTGGAAACGTTTGTCCCTCTCTCGGGCTCCTACCTGCACTCTGCTTCATGGCTGCTCTGAGGGCCTTTTCCTCTGCTGTGTCTCTCTGCTGTTGTGCTGCCTTGGAGCCTACAGACTATGGGGTGAAATTTCCGCACACTATTATCCAGAACAACCCCCCGACCCCTTCAGTTTTAGGCATTCAGTGTTGCATCTCAGCGATGAGAAAAGTGATTAAAGCAGGGAGAATGTCACGTGACGAAACTAGCAGAATCTAGGAGATG
The DNA here is from genome assembly GCA_004025085.1 of Thryonomys swinderianus. Lineage (NCBI taxonomy): Eukaryota > Metazoa > Chordata > Mammalia > Rodentia > Thryonomyidae > Thryonomys > Thryonomys swinderianus. The sequence continues at coordinate 30,957 of PVIC010006880.1, forward strand.
GACCTAGAATGGATCCTCTCCAGCACCTCCAGTAAGAGCATGGCTCTGCTGGCACCTTAGTTTCAGAATCCCCATCTTGAAAATTATAAGATAGCAAATTTCTGTTGTTTGAATTCACCTTCCTTGGGACATGTTGTTAATAGCAGAAACTAGGAAATAATACAAGGACTCAGGGCTATCCAGGGTGGAAAGAGAGTAAGGGCTTCCCCAGCCCAGGTGTGGAGGTGAGGATCATAATGTAACTGGGCCATAGGCACAGGCAGGTGAGACTGTGGTCACCATTGAGTCTGGAGATACTTGGCAGGGCTGGAGTCCTTTCCCCTCTACTATGGCTTGACTATCTATTTCCTCTCCAAAATTCATGTCAACTCCAATCCCAAAGCACCCGTATGGATATATGAGACCTTTAAGAGATGGTTAGGCTGAGGGATCTGCCTCACGAGTGGACTATTGCCTTATAAAAAGGCTTGAGGGGACAAATCCATCTTTTCATCTCATTCTGACATGTGAAGACACAGCATCCGTCCACTCCAATAGGGGCCACCAAGCTGGAAGAAAAGAGTAGCCCTCACCAGATCCAGATTTTGCTAGCGCCTTCATCTGGAACTGCAGTGTTCAGGTCAGGCAGAGTTTGAGAGGTGGTGAAACTTGTTAATGGTCACAGATTTCAGAGACTTTTCCAACTCTTTGCTGTTGTGGACAGAATCACCTGCGAAAGGTGTGGGAAGACAGGATCAAGGTCCCTCTGAGATATTCCTCCTGTCCACTATGTTCTGTTGGATCATGGTGCTGGCTGAAGAGGGTTCCCTCACCTTCCTTATGGTTGGGACCCTGACCAGAATCCTGGGGTCACACCTGCTGACTGAGAACTACTGCTCAATCCTGCTACCCGGGATTGGAATGAGAAGTACAATGTGTTTGCTCATGGATTGACCTTTGGGGAGCTCTGCCTAGAGATCTAAGGTAGTGTGCCAGTGTGAGCTCCTAATTCAAATATCCCATTTCTCTCATTTCATGGGTCCACACTGTACTTTATTCCTGTAATTATGAAATATTGTCTGTGTCAGTGGAAAGACCCTCAGGCTTGGAATGCAGAATGCTTGCATGGGTCTGATGGCCACAGATGTTCTAAGCAGGTGGCTTCATTTCACTCAACCACCCCATGCCTCAGTGTCCTCCTCCTCACCTTCAGTCATCACTGAGCAGGTTGCCGAGGGGTTAAAGAAGATGATACAGGAAAATGCTCTGACTTCTCCAAAGGAGAAGCACCCAATTGTGCACTTATATACATAGTGTTTTCAAAATCTTCCCTGCTTAAAGACTGCGATATTGTTTCCGACTCTGCTTGTAGGCCATTCTTGATACAGTGGACACTTGACTTATGAACTCAATTTATTCCCCAGGGCTGGCTGTAACTCAGGTTGGCCAAGTGAGGGCTCAGTCTCCTCTAACAGACTTTCAGTTCTCTCTTCTGTATACAGGCAGATCTCAGAGACATTGGCCCAGGATTTCTTAATTAACCCCACCCAGGAAAGGACGTGGTAATGCTCCTTCCAGAACTCCTTAAGGGTTAAATATGTATCTAAGACCATCTTAAAGCATAAGTGACCAGCATCCGGGTTGTAACTCAAGACTTTGATCATAAGTTAAAACTAAAATTCCAGTCATAACCCAAGTGCATCATGTGTCAGTCTGGTTGTAACTTGAAATTCCACTGTTTTTAATCACTGTCCATTTAGTCTTCATTTTTCTCAAAGCTGGCTTTCCTTTAAGATTTTCTTTCAAGTCTGGATTACAGTAATACTTCCACTGGTCTTTTTAAAAGAAGTGATCCTTGCAGCATTTGTTGCACTTTTATTAAGGATCACATTCACCTTCCTGCCAGCCTGAGCTATGCACCCTGGTATCTCTTCCAGCAGCTGCTGGCTATATTTTGGAAGCTACACTCACTTCCCTGTCTCATAACTATGTGAATTAAGCTCTGCTTGGGCTCTGTAGGCCCAAGCTATGTCCTGCATCTTGAATCCAATTCTATCACTTGTAACAGTCACTCATCAGACCCCCAGCAGCCAAATTAGCGCAGCAGATCCAAAGCTAAGATGAATTCTGCAAGCCTTGGCTGCTGCAGAAGATGAAGTTATAGTAACTGATTCATCAGCCACTGCACAGGTCTTGCAAGAATGATCAAGCCTTTGTTTCTTTTCTTGTCTGAAAAATATTCTAACATGTCCCTTGATATAGATGTGGATGACTGTCAGGTAGATGCATTTCTGGCGTTAGTAAAGAAAAAACTTGAAGTCATCAATAATGAATTTGTCTAATTGTCTTTTCTGAAAAACAACCAGGCATCAGCTGTTTAAAACTTTTAATTTTTTATTTATGAAAAGTACAAAGTATGGAAACTATATACCAAACTGCCATCAGATTATAAATGTTAATAAAATATTAATTCTACCCTTAAATAAAAAGTACTTGCAGGCCTGCCATTCATAATGAGAGAAGGACTGAATTCTTGATTAGAAGGTGCTTGAAAGAATATAGGAAAAAGCTTTATTACTATTAGTAGCAATCAATCTTGACCAAGTGCTCAACGGGGCATAAGGCTCTGTATCAACCAGACAGTGGCACAGCCTCACCATGATCCAGAAATTCGGGGCCATTAATCATATAAAGGGAAGAACAGTCATAATGTTTCTGATCCTCAGTGAACCTTTAGCTTTGGGTGCCAGGATTTCCAGTTCTGTGTCTATGTAATAAGCTTCCCAATCATGGAAATACAGAATCTGCAGGTTTGGGTCCAGGAACCTGTATTTTTAAGCTTCCTGCGGAGATTCAGGTGCATATTTCAGTTTGAGAACTGCATTAGTACTTCTGAGCAACTTTGTCATGGACAGAACTGTCAGGGGTTGGAGGTACCTGATCAGTTTTATCTCTTTCTCCTCTTTGTCTTTCTGTTCTCTCTCTCCCTGTCTGTCAATAAGGTCTTGCTAAATTGCCTGGGATGGCTTCAAACTTACAATCTTCCTGCCTCAGCTTACTGAACAGCTGGGGTTAGAGGCATGTGCCACCACTACCAGTGACCAAGCTCAATCTTACTCATTTGCTTGACCAGAGTTTTACTGAGGCTTAGCTTTGGGTCAGATTCTGTGTCATGTGCTCCACTGGCCATGGCACCAAACTGATAAGAAGGAAGGATATAGTTTGGCTCCTGAAGACTCAGCATCATCATCAAGATTCCTACTGGAGGGGGCCAGAGATTTAGCTCAGTGGTTCCAGCGCCTGCCTCACAAGTGCAAGGTCCTGAGTTCGATCCCGGTAACCACATACAATGTTGAGTCACCACGCCCACCAGCAATCAATACCACATTACATACCACAGTGCCGGGCGTGGTGGCTCACACCTGTAGTCCCAGCACTCGGGAGGCAGAGACAGGAGGGTTGCTGAGTTCGAGGCTTTCCTGGGCTACATAGTGAGCTCAGGGCCAGCCTGAACCACAAAGTGAGACCCTGTCTCAAAAAAAAAAAATACTGGATGAGAGAAGTCCAAGAGCTCTGTAGAAGGACCAGAGTGTGTGTGCCCAGGAACCCAGAGGGCTATATAAACAGGGAGAAATCATGTACATTTTCCCTCTTATTTTTCTGATTTTTTTGCCTTCCTGATTCAAACTTTCTGAATATGAAACACATACATGTGGAGCTGGGTTGATCTTGGTTTAGTGCCACACATGGTCAGTGTGGTGCTGGGCAAGTTCCTCTAAGGGGGGGCCTCCCAGTGCAGCAAGAGTGGGATGAGTATACGAATGTATTTAACATGCAGCAAAATCAGGGCTTATGCACAGGAAGAACTGGCAGAGCTTGCATTCTGGCAGCAAGGGGATGATGAAGAGAAAAGAGGTGGGGATAATAAAGAGAAAAGAAGTCTGGATGATGATTGTTGGAAACAGTCCTATTTGGGAGAAATAATTGCACAGTTGGGCTATGACTAGGCCGAGCTTTCCTGCCTGCGGACAGACTTGGGGATTTAACTCTTGTCTTCACCTCTGATAACAATAGGGACTCCAGTGGTCCCACATGCTGTGATGCTCCAAGGTAGAACTATACCAGGATCCACATAATTCCTCAGGGACTTTTGTCAGTGTCTACCTTGCCCTCCAGTTCTTTGAATCCTTGGTTACTCTTGATGGATAGAATAAAAGGTGTGGCAAGCTCAGGTCTGCCATCTTTGCTACCCAGAGTAGCATGGATCAGGCCCAAATTCAGCTTCTTCTCTAAGTCTTATTTCTGCCTATTTATTAATTATTTTGTCTTGTGCTGTTGGACACACAGGAGACTAGTAATATACTGCAAAGGTTCTAGTTATGTCCCCTTCCCCTGTTTCCTACAGATGATACTAGCATGAAGAAAGGAAAGCAAATAATGAGATAGACAATGACTGTCAGAGAACATTGATACATGTGGAAAGAACTTTCTAACCTCTTAAATTCTGTAGGTGGGTCTATGAGATAAATGGAGAGGAGGGTTAGTAGAAAAGATATTGTTATGGCTTGTATCTCGATGTCCTGCAAAGTCTCATGTGGTCAAAGGTGGGGCTTTTTGGAAGTGGCTGGATCTAAAGTGTGTGATGCTGGGATTAAGGATGTGATGCTGGGACTGATTTTTGGTGTTATGTTAGGATTAAGGCTGCCCCACCTTGAATGTGAGTGCTACCTGCCCAGATAACCTGTACAGAATATAAGGGACAGAAAGAAGGCTGCTGCCACTGCCTTCTGCTTGTCACTTGTGATTTCACTGCTGACTGCCTCCTGCCTGCCTTGCTTTGCATGGACTATTCCTCCTCTGTGATGTCCCTCTGCCATGCCACCCTGCCTTGGAGCAAGCTGACTATGGACTGAAACCTCTATGAACTGTTTGCTAAATAAATCTTTCCCTTCTAGAATGTATGATAGACATTGTAAAACAGAAAATATTCTGTAAAACAGAAAATATTCTAAGGGAAATGGGAGATAGGGGTAAGTAATGAAAGAAAAAATTTGTGATGGTAAAAGAAAGGGAAACAAAGCTTACGTATCTAGGGGGTGGGAGGTTGTAGGGTGGGCAGGGGAATGGGGAAAAATGAGAATTAAATCATGTCATAAACTGGTACAGTTTCTTGATGTTGAGTGTGATCATGATGTGTATCTAAAATGTACCTATTTCACAATAAAAAAATAAAAAATCTTTCCCCCTTTAGCTTTGGTGTTGGGTATTTTAGCAACAAGAAAAAGTAACTAAAACAGGTATACAAATTTATTAATTTTTAATATTACATGTATGGGGGGCCGGAGGGTTAGCTCAGTGGTTCCGGCGCCTGCCTTGCAAGCGCAAGGTCCTGAGTTCGATCCCCAGTGACCACATATAATGCTGGGCGTGGAGACATGCCCACCAACAATCAACGCTGCATACCACAATGCTGGACGTGGTGGCTCACGCCTGTCATCCCAGCACTCGGGAGGCAGGGACAGGAGGATTGCTGAGTTCGCGGTGGCTTGCCTGGGCACCATAGTGAGCTCAGGGCCAGCCTGAACTACAAAGCGAGACCCTGTCTCAAAAAAGAAAAAAAAATTACATGTATGGGGGCATCAAATGGGAAAAAGCAAGTTCTCAAAAAAATTGCTATTTGATAGTTTATATGCCATTTTAGTAGGGAAAAAGAAGAGGATGTAGACCTCTTAAACACAGTAGAAAAAACTTCAGTTTTAGGAAAGATGAAGGAGTCTTTGGAAGAATAGACAGGAGATATATTTTCTGACAAAGTATAATATGTATGGTACTGATTTCTCCTGTCCTCTTAGTTTTCCTTAGTTTTCAGAACTTTCATGGAGGGGATTGAAGACAATTGAGTTCTTTTAGTGGATCTACCTTTAGGCAGTTAAGAGTTCAGGTAAAGACTCTCCATGCAAGTGTCTTTAGCTTAGAATGGTCAACATAGCGAGGTGCATTTGGGGGTGACGTGTCCTGGACTGTTTCATGGTAACTCCACTAAAGAAGTGAGGCTCAGTGAAGACCTTACAGCTGGACTTGAAGACATCTAGTAGCAAGAAAAGGGAACAACTTGGACTGAGGGAAGAGTGGGGTGAGCTAGATGGTCCAAGCACAGTAGGGAAAGGGGGGATGGTGCGAGGTCACCCCAAGAAGCTGGAGGGAACTGGACTTCATGGGGCCTTGGAGGCTATCGTGGGGACTTGGGACTTTATTTTAAATGAAATGACAGTCATTGGCAGCTTTTATATCTTATCCTGAACTCCTGCCACAGGAAAAACCACAAAGCTAGTAAAAGAAAAAAAAGTTTTTTCCTTGCTTTGTGGGGCTGAATAACTGTCCATAAGACTATGTGTAATATCATGGATGTGCAGCATATACAAAAATTTATAGATGTATGAATATATATGTATGTGTAAGTATACATGTTATGCTTTCATATTTCCTTCTCATGCCCTATGAGGTACAGATGTAATAGGAGGTGAAGTGATAATAGTATGTGATAGGAGATCTACAAGTGATGGTATCATGTTCAGATTTCTCTTTTTTTGACTTGTTTTATTTGTTGGTACATTATAAATACACATCACCATTTTGCTCAACATCGAGAACTTGTACCAGTATATGACATGACTTAATTCTCATTTTTCCCCTTCTCGTACCCACCCTACAACCTCCTGCCCCTATATGTGCAGGCTTTTTTTCCTTCTTTTATTATCAATTTTTTTCTTTCCCATAATTACTTACCACTACATCCCATTGCCCTTTGAATGTTTACTATTTCACAATATCTATCATACACTCTAGAGCTCATTTACAACTTTAGTTTCTTGTATGAGAGAAAAGATACAATATTTACACATCTGTGACCTATTTATTTTACTTATGAGTATGTCCTTAAGGTACGTCCATTTGAGTATAAATGACTCAATCTCATCATTCTTTATGACAGAGTAATACTCCATTTCATTAAAAAAAATCATGTCTTCTCTATTCAGTCTAGAGCTGATGGGCATTTGGGTTGTTTCCAAGATTTAGCTATCACAAACTGAGCTGCTATAAACATGGGTGCGTTACATATGTTGCTGTGATATGAATCTTGTCATTCTTTTGTGTATATCCCCAGAAGAGATCTTTCTTTTTAATCAGAAACTTAGGCCTACTCTAAGAAGAAATTATCCAACTCTATATATGTGGGATCCATATACTTCCATGTGAATGGATGGGATGAAAAATTTATACTTCTTTCATTTATATCACCTTCCTCTGTTCATTCTGTAAAACTTTCTTGATTATTTGCTAGAAGACAAGAATAGTGTCAACATTTGGAGATACAGGAATGAATATAATTTCCACTTCTAAGGGGCTCAAAGCCTATAGGGGACTGTCATATAAATATATAATTAAACCTTATGGTATAAATACAATTGTCCCCTAGTATTCATAAGTTGTGGGTTTCAGGACCTTGTGTGGGTATCAAAATCTGCAATGTTCATGTCTGTAACATAAAATAGTACAGTGTTTGGACATGGCGTAGGCATATCTTGCTATATGCCTTAAATTATCTCTAGTGTCTACAAATAATTTGTAGATAGTTATTATACTGTATTTTGGGGGAGTAAAAAGAAAAATGTCTATGTATCTATTCAGTTTAGATGCACATGTTTTCCTCTTTGAATACTTTAGATCTGCAGTTTGTTGTCACTTAGAACCTAGGGATCTTGAACCTGTAGATGCTGGAGGTGGGCTGGAAGTGTTAGGACAGGAAAGTGTCTTTGGTGCTGTGGGAGCCAGAGGAGTGAATTTGGACTTCTGAGGCCAAGGGCAGAAATTAGAGAAGACTTCCCAGAGGGAGGGCATTGAATTGAGTTTGGAAGGATGAGGGGAAATAGGAAAGGAACAAGGAGAGCGCAGCCGCAAGGAATATGGGTGACAGATCGGAAGCCCATAATGTCATGGTTGGTTTAGGAAGCTGAACTATATTACTCCTATTTAGTAGGAATTAGCAGAAATGCAGGTGACATACCTAGAAAGGCTGTCTGGACAGAACACGAAAGCTTGAGGACACCCTAGATAGAGAGTGGAGCAGGGCTGGAGGGGAAGGAAACTACAGATGAGGGCCCATCAGCAGAATGCAAACAGGCAGGGAACAGGTGAAAAGCACTCCTGTGGCTAAGTTTGCATTTAGATAGGGACACTTTACAATCTACCTGGCTGGACCAAGCAGAAGGCTGAAAGTTAAAATGGCTCTAACAGTAAGTTGGAAAAAGCAGAGCATGCTCTGCAGTATCTTCTTTGGTCTGCTTCGATTATTGTTACAGCACATGCATAGCCAGGAAGGAATTATACGTCTGTATTTCCCAGAGGCTACTGCTAGGCCAGAGGGAAAAGAACATTTGCATATCTTAAAAAATTGATTAAGATTCTAAAGCCACACTGGAAAGTTAATAGTAAAAAATGCACAGCTTGAAAGACTTTGCTTTTTGGCATGAAAGTGCAGACCAGATTGACTCTAACTGTGATGCAGTTTTTAATTAAGTGTTTATAATGAGACATTTATAGCCACTCAAGAGGCCTTTTTGGTCCATTGGGGAAGAGACATGAAGGAGAAGATGTCTGTGATTCTAGAAGAAATTAATATACAAACAGACTTCTATGTGCATTTAGAAAGACTAAAATAGGAGGAAGCACGTGTGAGGTGAAACTTGTCACACAAATTAAAACGGAATATAGTGGGGGGAACTTGAAGAATATATATAGGTGAAGTATTTTTCACTTCAAAGCTTTTGCTAGGGGGAAACCAGCATTCATACTGATTAAGAAATTAGATAACACCTTCAAGTTAATTAATTCACATTTGATTTTGATTTAATAAGCATCATGTTACATAAATACCAAATGTTTCCTTAAAGTGATAGAGCTGGAGATTAACTATCATGAAATAGATGGATCTGTATTTCTTACAGAATCATTAAATTCAACTGATGGTTTGATGCTAAATTTACAAACACAACAAAGGCCAGTTGGCCAGAGATTTGACCAAAATCAGACTCAAATATGTCATTAATCAGAGAGGAGATTGATGAAATAGTAGCTAAATTTTGCCCTTGCTTCATTCTTTTTTTTTTTTTGCTTTTTGGAGACAGGGTCTCGCTTTGTAGTTCAGGCTGGCCCTGAACTCACTATGGTGCCCAGGCAAGCCGCCACGAACTCAGCAATCCTCCTGTCTCTGCCTCCCGAGTGCTGGGATTACAGGCGTGAGCCACCATGCCCAGCATTATATGTGGTTACCGGGGATTGAACTCAGGTCCTTGCGCTTGCAAGGCAGGCGCTGGAACCACTGAGCTAACCCTCCGGCCCCCCTTGTTTCATTCTTTTAAACACTTGGTTTGAAAATTCACTACTCCCATGATTTTTATATATTTCTCCTTTGGGCTGGGCTGTATCTCTGAGACAAGGGATTGGTGTCTAGTACTTGTGCTTTCTTTTGTGTTTGAAAAGTCTTTTGTACCTGATGTTTGGGACTTCTGTTTAGGACTCTGTGCATCCTGCACTATGTTGGTCCCTTTCTTTGCAACCACTACCTTATGCTTAACTATGAGGATATGAAGTTGAAAACAAAGACAACAGAAAAAATTATTAAAGGAAGCTGCTTTTAAAATTTGTTTTTAATTGATAAGTAAAATTATGTATATTTATGATATACAACATGTTTTGATGTTTTGATATCATAAAATGTCTAAAAACCAAGTCATTTAACACATACATTGCTGCACTGTGTTAGTCAACCTTCTGTTGCTTTGTCAAAGTGACTAAGACAATAAACTTATAAAGAAAAATACATTTTGATTCATAGTTTCAGAGGTTTCCATCCATCGTCACTTTGCCTCCATTCCTTTTAGGCCTTTGGTGGAAGCAGGTGGTGGAAGTGGCCTGTTCACCTCAGTGTAGCTGGAAATGAAGAGAGAGACTGAAAGTAGCAAGCTAGAGCCCCAACATTCCTTGTAAGAGGAGGCCCCTGGTGGCCAGAGTTTCTCCCACTAGACCTCACCTCTTTTTTTAAATTAAGTTCTTTATTGGTACATTTTATATACAGCTCACAATCACACTCAATGTAGACCCCACCTCTTAAAAGTTCCAGTACTTCCAGAAAGTGCCCCAGATAAAGACCAATCTTTTAACACATGGGACTTCACAGGCAAATTCCATCAGCTGGCTACTCTGAGCAGTGCTGCAATCATCGCAGGATTATATAAAATCTGTGAATTACTTTGGGTCATATGGGTATTTTAATAATGTGAATTATTACAATCTATGTATGTAGATATTCCCTTATTCATGTCAGCAACATTTTATAGTTTTCAGAGTATAGGCCTTTTATTTCCTTAAGTTTATTCCTGAGGAGATTTTTAATTTTGGTGTGGCTGTCATAAATGGTGTTATTTTCTTGACTTCTTTTTCAGGTGGTTCATTGTTAGTGGGGAGAAACACTTGATTTCTGTAAAGTGATTTTTTTTTTTTGGAGGCAGGGTCTTGCTTTGTAGTTCAGGCTGGCGCTGAGCTCACTATGTAGCCCAGGCAAGCCTCGAACTCAGCAATCCTCCTGTCTCTGCATCCCGAGTGCTGGGATTATAGGCATGAGCCACCACGCCCGGCTCTGTAAAGTGATTTTGCATTCTGCATGTTTATTGAATTTATTACTAGTTCTAAGATATTTTGTGGCTGTTTATGGAATCTCTAAGATGTTATTTATCTAAATGTTATCTTCAAACAAGCAATGTATCTTCTTCTCTTCTAACTTGGATGGTTTTGTTTTTGTTCCTGTTTTTGTTTTGTTTTTTGAGACAGGGTCTCGCTTTGCAGTTCAGGCTGGCCCTGAGCTCACTATGTAGCCCAGGCAAGCCTTGAACTCAGCAATCCTCCTATCTCTGCCTCCTGAGTGCTGGGATTACAGGCGTGAGCCAGCACGCCCGGCACTAACTTGGATGGTTTTTCTGGTCTTCTCTCACTTAATTGCTCTAAGACTTCTAATACTATGGCAGTATAACTGGCAAGTATAGATATCATTTTGTCTGTGATCTCAAAGGAAAAGCTTTCAGTCACTGAATATGATATTATCTATAGGCTTTTTATTTATGACTATGAGTTAAAGTACGTTCTTCTGTACCAAATCTCCTGAGGTTTTTTTTAATGAAAGAATGAATTTTTTGAACATTACGTATACATCCAGTCCAGATGATCAGATGGTTTTTGTTGTTCACTTAATTTTGTAGGTCCTATAAATTTCTTATTAGGCTTTTTATTCTTTGTTTATTTATTGTCAGTTGTTATAGAATCACTTTTAGATTTACTTTTAAAAATTGATTACTGCCGGGCATGGTAGCTCACACCTGTAATCCCAGCACTCGGGAGCCATCTGTATCTTTGTTTTTGACCTTAATATGAGTGAATTTATCAAAGGTATTTTGACCATAATATTTCTTCTATGTTTCTGGTAGATAGATTTTATCTGAGAGAAGTTTTACTCCTCATCATCACATTATATGTTTTTATTCTGAAAAAGCTTTTAAAAATATTTTTTAGGATTTTTGAGGTGATCCTATACTTTGTATGTCTCTTAATCTTGTGGGTTACAGTAATGAACTTCTGAATAATGAATTCCCATAATTCTGAGATAAATTCTGTTTTATTGTTTGTTTATTTTTGGTGTTGAAGACTGAACTCACTGCCCCAAAGATGCACTCTACAATGGAGCTAGATATCCAGATCCAAACTTGTTTTATAATGATGCTATTCAATAACCTTATTGTTTTTAGTATTTCACATAAAAATCTTTATAGTTATGCTCATTAGTGAGACCGATCTATAGTTATTTGGGTATGGACATGTGTGCCTGTGTATATGTATGCATGTGTTTTACTCGATTGTGGTTATGATAAATTAACAGAATCAGTTGAGAAGTGTCTCAGGTATGCTCTGAAATGGCATGAATATCACAAGATTGACTCATTTCTTAAACAATTTATAGAACTCATCAAAATTAGCAGCTTTAATCCCTTTTTATTAAGATTAGATCTGGGCTGGGGATGTGGCTCAGTTGTGCCATGCACCTACCTAGAAAGTGCAATGTCACAATATCACAAAAATAATAATAATAATAAGAAGAAGGGGAAGGGAGAAGGGGAATAATAAGAAGAGGAAGAGGAAGAAGAAGACGAAGAAGAAGAAGGAGAAGGAGGAGGAGGAGAAGAAGAAATAGAAGAGGAAGAAGAAGAGGAAGAAGAAGAAGAAGGAGGAGGAGAAGAGGAGGAAGCAGAAGAGGAAGAAGAGGAAGAAAGAAGAAGAAGGAGAAGGAGAAGGAGAAGGAGAAGGAGAAGGAGAAGGAGAAGACAAGATCAGTGGTCACTTTTACATTTTCCCTCACAGTTATTTCCAGGTTCCTATCCTTTTTCAGTCAATTTGTTAATTTCCTTTTTCATAAAAATATTAATCTCAGTTTGATATTCAAATTTACTTCTATAAAATTTTACATAATATTTTCTCTTTCTAACATATTCCTATGTATTTCTATTGTGATTGTTTCTAACTTTAATATTTTTATTTACATCTTTTCACTTTTTGTCATTGGAACTACCAAAAGCTTATCTATTTCATTTGCTTTTTGGAAGAACTAGCTTTTGATTTTCTTGATCATGTCAACTCTTGTCATTCATTAATTTTTTTTTACATCATGTTTCTTTTTTCTTTTTTTTTTTTTTGAGACAGGGTCTCGCTTTGTAGTTCAGGTTGGCCCTGAGCTCACTATATAGCCCAGATAAGCCTCAAACTCAGCAATCCTCCTGCCTCTGCCTCCCGAGTGCTGGGATTACAAGCATGAGCCACCACGCCTGGCACTACATCATGCTTCTTTATTCCTTCTTCTACATCTATTGGTATGTATTTTGTTTCTTGGCTTCTAGTTGGTGAATTTCATCTTCAGTTGGTTTATTTTCTAATACCTAGGAGTTTTAAAAGACTACATATTCTTTTTTGTGATACATAGGTG
>PVIC010006881.1:0-52765 GCA_004025085.1 Thryonomys swinderianus
TTTAATATGTGCCTTGTCATATTACCTTAACTTCCAAATCTGAAAAATTTCTCCCAGTGATTCACTTCTGAACAGAACTTATAAATCTGACTTTTTTTTAAATTGAATTCTTTATTGGTACAATTTATATACATATCAAAATCACGTATAACATTGGGGAATTTGTACCAGTATATGACACAAGTTAATTCTCATTTTTTCCCATATCCCTACCCACCCACCCCTCCTCACCCCCTTTATATCTGCTCTTTTATTTTCTTTCTGTATCATATTTATTCCTTCCCCTCATCACATTCCCACACCAAGTTTCCTATAGAAATTTTCCACTCTATAAAAGCTGTCCTACTTTCTAGAGCTCATTTACATCTACAGGTGTACATGCCAAAGAGAAGATCCAGAAATTGTCTATCTGTGATCTATTGATTTCACTTATTAGTATATCCTCCAGGTGTCTCCATTTGCACCTAAATGGATCGATCTTGTCATTCTTTATGGCAGAGTAATACTCCATTTTATTAAAAAAAACCCACATCTTCTTTATCCACTCTCCGGTTGATGGACATTTGGGTTGTTTCCAAGATTGAGCTATCACGAACTGAGCTGCTATGAACAAGGGTGTACATCTGTCTTTCCAATTAAATCTGATTTTTACAGGAATTCACTGTGGCTGTTAATTGGGGTGACGCCCTAGAGAGAGTCTGATCACTTCTGTCGTGCCTCCTACAACCCCCAGAGGAAAGCAAACTGTCTCCAGAAGGGTCTGGAGTAAAGTCACTATCCTCTAGGTAAGCTGACTTAGATCACCATGACATTTCAGTTTGGTTTAGAGATACTTCTGTTGGTTCTTGTCCTTAAGAGACATATAGGAAAAAATTTGCAGGACCATCATTTCCCATACAGTTTTTGAAAAGTTCTACTGTTTGTTTTGGAAAGCAGTTAGGGTAAAATAAAACCCAAAGATTTGCTTCCTCTCTGACAGTTTGGCTGAGCAGACTCAGCGGCACCCGCTTCGGGGACATGGCCTGTCTCTCTCCCTCGGCCCTTCCAGGGAGAACAGTCGTGTGTGACTTTAATGTGATCGTGTCTTTACCATGTGGTCTATCAGCTGTCACTGACAGTGTGTTTGAGAGTGTCTAGAAGGGGTTTTAATTGGCAAGATCTTTAGTAAAATTTGCAAATTAGTGATCCACCGGCTGATGTTGTGACAATGTCTAAACACTATCAGAGCCATTTTAAAATAATCTTACATCGATACAACATTCATTTTAATTAGCCAGAAAATGTTTGTCCCAAAGGAAGCTGCCTACAGTTTCATGGATTCAGCATAGTGTTATAAGATGAGCTCTGAATTTTACTTATTTGAAAAAAGCAAAGGATTTGTTGAAATTATTTATATTTTATTTAACTGATGAGGTGTTAGCCAGTGTCCCAAGTGACTGGAACATAAATTGGAGACATAGCCAAGTAAAGCTCTTCTGCTACAGTGCATAATATGAGTCGGAGAGTCTGGAGACTTGGATTTCTCCCCAGTTCAGCTGGAGTTTCGTTGTATGACCTCGGGAAAGAATGTAGGGAAAACTGATGGGCCTCTGCTCTACACTAGGTATGCTACATCTGATGTTTTGCTCCTTGCAGCTGTCATAGGTGAGAACCATTAGCATCTCCATTTTGGAAATGTGGAAACAAACTAAGGTGGAGACAGAAGAATGAGCTCAAGACAGACCACGCAGTTCACAAGGGACAGAAATCTGTGTCTCTGTTTCTTGGCACTGAGCTCTCTACTGCCTCTTGAGCGAACTGAAACTTCCCTAGAACATCCCTTCAGCTCCATGACCTCAGCTTTTATCTCAGAATGAATCAAGCAGTGTAGATGACGTTTTGCTTGTAGTTTAGAAAGGGAAGTGTTAGGTGGCTCACTTATGTAGATTTGTGATTATTGGGGGAGTTGGAATGTCTATATTCTCATGAAACATTACAGTTCCTTGCATTATCCTTGGGATACTGACTAATAATCTAGTCCTGATTATTTTAAACAGTTTCACAGCTTTACAAGGACCATTTGTTTCAGGTTAGCACTGAATTTGACAATTCTTACTAGTTTGTAGATGTGGCTATGTCAGCCAAAAAGGGCACTTTCCCTTTCATTTTAATGATAGCAGTAAGTTCTTGGTAGTGCTCTATACCCTATGGGCACTTATCAGTATTTTCTATGGCTACTTTATTGATATCTTAATAAATATGAGCTTAGGTATCATTTAATTTAAATTGGAAACATTCTTGGCTCTATTCAACTGCACAAAAATGCACCACAGAACATTTTTCTGGTATGAATTTCTGCCCTGAAGCATGAAATTCAGTACAAACGCAGTTGAGGCTGCTGGATAGAGATGGCAGACGGCTGCAAAAATGGTCCCTTGCTTGGCCTTTTCTTTTATAAAAATAATTTATGACCTGTTGCTCTGAACTTCCGGCTGTGGGCTTTGCACACAGCCTGAGTTCTCTCTCACACTGGCAACTACCCTAAGCTGTCTTCATGACAACACTGTCCTTAGCAAGAGCTATAAAATATCATGGAAGAGGGTTGTGCAGATCATTTAGCACTCCAGCTTTATGAGATAACTCTCAGAGATGGATCGCCAGAACTCAGGGCTTCGAATCTCTTCAGGCTTCAAAGCAGGAGCTAAATTTCCCTGATTATTAGGCTTTGTGGATAAAATGGAGATAATAGTTTTTGCTTTGCAGAGATATAAAGCAGATTTTTGTGAAACTATGATACGGAGATTGTCTGGTGCTATATTGATGTTTGTTGTTAATCATTACTGCAGCAAGGAAACAGGATTCTTTTGAGTATATTATGCTGAGAATTGGGAATCATTTTTCTCAATATTTAGGATTCCTAAAAATATTGTGCCCTGAAAGACCTCATGTTTTGGGTGTCTCTGATGAAACCCTGGAAAATTTGAGACATAATTGTTCTATTAAACCCATTGGCTTTCTGACAAAGTCGCAATTCAGTATTCTTCTCTACCTCTCTTTCTCTTAAAGTCTTACCACTGGAGAGGAGATATTTTGGTTTTAACTATTGCTGGGGAACAGGTAGCCCCATATTTGCAGTAGCAAACATCAATCATCTTATATGCTCATGGATTCAAGTTTTCAGGGATTGGGACAAGACACCTGGTTGGTCTTGGTGGTTTGTCTCCTGTTCTTCTTTGTCTGAGGTTTGGGCAAAGAAGACTTGAACATCTGGGGGTGACCAGCCCCAAGTTTCTCAGATCCCCAGTGGCAATTTTATTTGTTTGTGTGTGTGTGTGTGTGTGTTTATGTGTGTGTGTGTGTGTGTGTGGGTGGGTGGTACCATGGATTGAACTCCGGCCTTTGTACTTCCAAGGTAGGCCTGGTACCATTGAACAAAATGTCCCGCCCCCCTCCCCAGTGGCCATGTTTTTGTGCTTCTGGTGGATATGTCTCTCCATCACCTGACTCTTCTACCCTGTGACTGTCTCTGTGCTAGAATATTCTTTTCCTTATAAAGATACCAGTCATTGGGTTTAGTGCCCACTCAAAATCCAAAATCATTTTGTCTTGAAGTTCTTTATCTTTTTTTTTTTTTTGAGACAGTATCTCACTTTGTAGTTCTGGCTGGCACTGAGCTTCCTATGTAGCCCAGACAGGCCTCGAACTCACAGCAATCCTCCTGCCTCTGCCTACTGATTGCTGGGATTACAGCATTGTGCCATGTGATACTGATTGCTGGTGGGCATGAGTCACCACACCCTGCACTGTGGTATGTGGTTAATGGGGATCGAACTCTGGACCTTGTGCTTGCTAGGCAGACACCGGAACCACTGAGATAAATCCTCCAGCTTGCCTGTCTTAAAATTCTTAACAATTTATAGCTTCAAAGAATCTATGTCCAATTCTGAGATTCTGGATGGAAGTGAATTAGAGGGGGCACTATTAAGCCCATGACTCTTATTCTGCCTAGAAATTCTTAAAATTTTCCAGAGTAAGAATATTAAAGTAGTCTAGCAATCCAAAAATATGATAAATTTCCAATACTAGTACCCTGATGACATGTATAACAAGACAAAGAAATAGAGGGTGATGTAGAGGTGGGTGGGTGATGGGTCCTCTTTAACACCTGTGCCTTGGAAATGTTCCTCTGCACAAGTGACATGTGATTTCAAAACTCTCTAGTTCTGAAAATATCAGGGGGAGCAACGTAAAAAAAAAAACTTCAGGCAGAACTTTCCAGGTGAACAGAACAAAACATAGTGAAATGCTAAAGAAGGGACAAAATAGTACGCTTTGAAGGATGGCCAGGAAGCTGGTGTGGCCAGAGTGAAAGAGAGACTAGGAGATGAGTTTGGAGCTATCAGCGGAGTTAGGTTGTTCATAGGCCACTGTACATCTTTGAGTTTCATTGTAAGTCTAAGTATCATTCGAGGCTTGGGACAAGAGAGCAGGCAAATCTAATTTATGTTCTTAAAAAGCGTGGACACTAGGCATGGAGTGGCAAGTGTGGGATCAAATCGGTAAGCTTGAGGTCAGTGAGTTCTTCGGGGCAAGAGGTGGTATAGCTTTGAGCAAGAGTGGTAGCTGTGGAAGGAGCAAGCCATGGGTATGGAATGTCTGTGGGAGGAAGAGCTGGCAGAGACTCTCAATTGGGTGTGAGATGTGAGAGAAAGAGAAGAATCACGGATACCTCTATAGGTTTTCTTCAGACCACTTGAGGACATGAAAGGGTTATTTTCTGACATGGAGAAATGGAGGCATGATGGAATTTGGGAGCAGTGGGAAATCAGGAGTTAAAAGTTTGGCTACATTAACTTGGGGAGCGCTAGTACACAGCCAAAAGGGCATACAGGCCAAGAGATCTTGTATCTTAGTCTCAGAATGCAGGTCAGAGTAGGTATTTAGAACTAGGAACCATGGGTGCATCAAGGCATGAGGCTGAGCGCAGTCTCCCAGTGGGAGTGTGGATGAGGAGAAAGGTGGGACTGAGGCCCCTGGTCTCTCATCACCGAGAAGTCCTCAACATACGCTGGTGGGTAAAAGTTAGGATCCTTTCTACATCAGTGCCTCACTGCTCGGCTTTGCTGTCTTTATCATGGATCCTGGAAATTTCAGTCTGTCAATTGTGAAATTAGCTCTATGACTGATAATTCACTAATATTTTATCCGTGTTTCCAAATGTCTTGTTGTGGGAAGCAGTTTCCTTGTGCAAAGTCCCATCTGCTATGTTCTTATTCTCTACTTGGGGATCTGCCTAGGTACCTGGAGGCAAACCAGGCTTGGATGGCTGAGTGGTCCTGTCTGCTCTGATTCACAGTCCTCTTCCTTCTCTGTAGCCTAAGTCTGGACATATGGCCAAAAAAGCCAGTGCACCTACAGAACCATTTGTTTTCGCAGACCTAGTTGTCTGGAGTTCACTTGGGCACACCTGTTACACCTTTCTTTGAAAAGCTGGCTATTACTTTCTGTTTTCAGAAAGTAAAACTTCAAGTCTTGCAGAGGAAACCTCTAAGGTAAGACTTACCTGACCCGAGTGTCCAGATTCCAAATAGCCAGTTGTCTTCAAATTGATCTTCTGCTTTGGGACCATTTGCCATTTGGTGATAAGAAACTCTTCAGGAAGCAGGCTGGGCTGCAGAGAAACCTGAGTCCACTAACCACTATCACCACTTGATCCAGTCTTTGGGAACTGAAACCAGATCTACTGAGAGCTTGAATAGAAGTGGCAGAGTGGGGTAGAGATTGGTTAGGGAAAAAGGAAATGCAGAGAACAGTGTAAATTAAAACATGACGCATGGAACATGTAACGTGGCAAACATTTTGTGAAATTTCTATGATCCATTCATGGCAAAGCACCCATCTTCCACTGTAAAAGATACACATTTTTCTTGGAAACTCCCCCCCCCCAGCCTTAGCTAACACTGACTCTTATTAAGTGCCTCAGATTTAGGATGAAAGAATATATAAGAACAGGAACCGTCCCCCTTGAACATGAAAGAACTCTGAGCCAGCCGAATGTATGCTGGCGTGCAATCAAACAAGTGGGCACCACAGCACTGTTGCCTCCAGCTCAAAGGTGAGTGGTAAGAAAGCCTTGGAATTGAATGAGGGATGCAGGATTTTTATCCTATCACCCAAAGAAATTCCCACCAAAGTGGATCGTAGCCCTTGCATAAAGGAACTTAGATGACTCTTGAGCCTTTCTTTGAAGCTGTAGATTTTGGTAAATACCTTCCTAATTCCCCTGGGTTTTCTGTAAAAACTGCTTCCCTCCACTGCTTACTCATTCTCCAAAAGTAAGCCTTACCCTGTCAACCACATTTCCTCCTTTTAATTCTGCCTGTTCCTTCCTGTTCATGGTTAAAAATGCAAGGGCCCATGAAACCCAGCTGCAATAGTCTCCTGCACATTTCTGTGCATACAACAGCCTCTGGTTGGTTTTGTCTGTGTGCTAATGACAGTCAGACATTGACGGTGCGTGGACTTGTGCTTTCCCAAGAGCAGGAGAAATCCAGAGTGATGGAAATGCAGACTGTGACACTGTCCCGTGTATAGTCACATGTCCGAGAAGACGTTTGAGGAAGCCAGAAAAGCACTGCCCTTAGCAAGCATCCCGGCCTCTGTGACTCAGTGTGTGTGCCTCGGCCGCCTGCAGCCCCCCACCAGAACTGCTGGGCTGTGTCAGGTGGCTCCCCTGGGCCTCCCCATGCCTCCTGCAGAAGCTCCCTCCTCCCCAGGGAAGATCCCATTTAGCCACCGAGTCAGCGTGTGTCCCCTCTGGATTCTAGTCGAGGCAGGGATGGACTCTGATTTCCTGCTACATTCTAGTGTTTAGAACAAAACTTGCACATTCATGTGCTAAGTCTGTGTTTGTTGAAGCCATGCACTCCTTGGGTCATTTACTTGCAAATATTTATTGCCTGTTCTATGCCAGACAACATTTTAGGTGTTGAATAAGTGAACAAGTGGGCAGAAGTGGGTAGAACTGCTGCCATTCCCTCAGGCTGCTATCCCTTCATGTTGCTATTGAAGTTCACTTGAAAGTTGTTTCACTTGGTTTATTAACAAACTGAACAACTGCAGCAGGCTGTTGCCACCGTGAGGTTTAGTGAAGTTAGGAGCTGTGATCAGGTCTCTGTGACTCCTGCTCACCCCACGACCATTTTTATTTTTGCCTTTTCCTTCTTATCTACCGGAGAAAAGACTGGAACCATATCCATGGCCACGGGACAGACATATACCATTACATTTGGTGACCTAGTGGGGTAGGAATGAGGACGGAGAGAAGCTAAATTATAGACGCTGTGGCATCCCGCAGAGAGAATAGCTTCTACGAGGAATTTGAAAGCGAGCTTCGCAGGTGCTTCTGAGGCTGGGAGGTCTCATTGGACTCTGTCACCCTTGGCCTAAATAGCTCAGATGAGCAACTCCCTTAGCAGGCAAGTCACAGATGGCTAAGCGTGGGCATTTCCCTTGGCATTTAGAAGTACCCTGGGGGACTGTTGTAGGACCAAAATGATCCAAGCATCCACCTGTAGGATAGGGAGCTACACCCTGGGATGGAACCACAAACAGAATGATGCCTCACGGAATCTAGTTAGCTCCCGAGTCTCCCAGGACAGTAGGAGGAATTCATACTAAGATGTAGGTACTGTAGCCATATGGGCAGGGTTTAATGAGACAAAAGAAATCACTCGAGTGCCACTGTGGCCTCTCACATACAGACAGATGAACATTAAAGTCATTTATTGCTTCTGACCTTTTTGCATGCTTTCTATTTGCACAAGCACCTGCCTCCACATGCAAACTCAAAGTAGAAGCATAGGCCCTGGTGTCTGGTCTTAACTCTGTTCACGGGCCTGTTTCAACTTTCCTTTTCTGGTTTTCCTCTTCAGTGGCTCTCTGACTCCATTCTTTTACACCTTCCCAGATGTGGTTAACCGTCTGGGAAGTTTATTTTCTAACTTGTGAAAAAATCTACCAGAGTTTGCTATTGTAGGAATTCTTTCTCCCCAGTGTACACCTGTGGGGCAGGTCAGGTGAGCAGAGCCCTAGGTCCGAGCGTCTGCAAAGTCTGGGACTTCCCACTTGCATTGAGTCTTAGGCACCTCTGTGAATAACTGGTTTGCCTTAATAAGTCACCACCCAGGAATGAACTTGCACTTTCAATGTGAGAACAAATGAAGAAGCTCCATCATGCGAATCTGTATCATGAGCAGCTCAGGCACAAGTGACAAATTGTTGGAAGAAGACTTTTTGGTGGGGAAAAACTTTTATGGGATTCTCTGATCAATATTAATGTGTACATGCTTCTCTAGGGATCCTGTTAGGATGGAGATTCTGATTCAGTAGGATCGGAGAGAAGACTGGGATTCTACATTTCTAATCAGCTCCCTGGTGATGACATTACTCCGTGGACCACTCTTTGAATACTGACATCTTAAAAAAACAGCAGCACTACCTGTTTCTTCCCTACTCACCTGGGCATCCATGAGCTTTTCTGGTAATCGAGGCAATGCAACCTCTATCCAAATTGATGAATGAGCTTAGTGGTTTAGCTGCTTTAAAGAAAGAATGAAAATTCTTATAACCAGAAAGACAATCATTCCAAACTGGAATTCAGACATGTAAACAGAATTTTGTGAATGATGTTTTTGTTTTCCCACAACTGGTATTAATACTGTCTCAGAATACTGTAGAGATGGCACAGGAAGCTGGCGGATGTATATGTGTGAGGGATGGATATCATTAAGACCAACAATGCCCTGCACAGAAATCATCCCTTTAATCAGAGCAGCTTAAAAACAGGCCAGGGAACTAAGGTGGAGCAGGGTTATGAGAACCGATGGAAACAAAAACAAGTCATTTGTAGAATGAGAGTAAGGACAACTGCTCCCTCATCTCCTTTCTTTTCTCCAACAAGCCCTGAGTTCCAAGTGCTATTTACCACTCACCCAGGAGCCCAGCTGGTTGCCCAGCCTCCAACGGGTGTATTTTTTCATTGCGTGTTCCCCAGGGCATCCTCTGGGTGATGCTAGAAGATAACTTCTCATCATCCCTATGCCCTGCTATGGTCCCACTGTGGGTCTCAGCACAGGATCCTGCTCATTAGTGCAGGGCACTGAGCAAGGCCCGAAGCAGGAGACCAAAAAAAAAAGAAAGAAGAGAAAAGAAAAGAAAAAGAACTGTCTTTTGCCATGGCGGATCCTAGGAGGTAGCTGTGGAGGGAAGAGATGCATTCTGAAGATCACAAACAGCATCCAGCAGGAAATAAGTTCCAAGGGAATAATACACATAAAGACGTGAGCTGATGAGGACATGGGGATATTTTTCAATGAGATGATCAGCAAGGCTTCATGGAAAAGGCAGTAATCGATTTGTTTCTTAAAGAGAAAGAAGAATTAAATAGTACCTGGGAAGTCTAGGACAGGGCAGTTTCCAAGAACACCCTCTTCCCAAAATCCCTTTCTTGAAGAGCTTGGGGAAAGGACAGGAGCTAGATATGGATTTATTCTGATGACAGAGGATGCTGCGGGCCTCACTGTAACACAGTTCACTCTGCTAGAAGGTTTCTAGTTCCTGTAAATACTACATAAATCAGGTACAGATTGATAGAATTAAAATCTACCTTCCTCATTATTTTCTTAAAAACATGCTTTCTGGGAGATAACTTTAATCAGGTAGCCTAAATTTCTCTCCGTACTTAGGAAACCCCTTAGGACTTGATTTTCAGCTTTAAAAATTGTCATTTGTATTTCAAACCTCAAGCACTCAATATTTTTAAACATCAGCAGAAATAGATTAATAGTGGCAAGGCTAGAAAAACTCCATGATGGTCTTTAAACACACACACACACACACACACACACACACCCATTTTTATTTTAAACTTTAGGCTTCACATTTCAAAGTTTTATCAAAGTGCCCCAGCCCCCCATAACTTAAACCATTGTTTTCCAAGGGAAAT
This sequence comes from Thryonomys swinderianus, assembly GCA_004025085.1. Taxonomy (NCBI): domain Eukaryota; kingdom Metazoa; phylum Chordata; class Mammalia; order Rodentia; family Thryonomyidae; genus Thryonomys; species Thryonomys swinderianus. Next base: position 9,986 of record PVIC010006881.1, read on the forward strand.
TTAATAATAAAGAGCCGCCATGTGTTTCTGCTTAATTTTGGAAGCCTGTGTTATGCAGTCAAAGATTCTCATTTGAAAATAATTCCTGTCCTTATTCTCAAACTGCCAGGGGAATAAGATTTAAAAACCATGTTGCAGCTCTCAAGTTTATGTTTTGCCTAAAGCCAAGCAGCGCTGGGAGATCAAAGTTTGGAGTGTAGTTCTAAAGTTAGAACCGGTGCCTCGCAAGGCACTCACAAATGAGGAGCTGAGGCCAGCAGCTGGCTGCCCAGGTCCTCCGGTAATTACCCTTGCGCAGGCAGAGCCCCTGCCCCTGCCCCTCCCCTGGGCGGGGCCCAGGCCTCAGGGCTCTGCCTGCCTGGGAAGCAGGTCCCACAGAGCAGGGGCAGGCGTGGTATGTTTAGACCACATGTGCCCACTGCACAGGCCTCCTGCATTCCACGGTTTCCATTTGAGAGGAGCAGGGATGGAACACACTGCCTGTGCCTGCTGTCTGCCGGATCTGCCCTCGGTGGGGGTTGTTTGTCAACAGAAAAAAAATCCAACTAATAAAGATGGGCAAATGTTTGCTATTCTCAAGCTGCTTCTTATTCGTGTGTGTGTGTATTTACCTTTTTCTTCAGCCCCAGCACTACTTCTTCCCTCCATTATCAAGTCCTTCACTTACCTCTTTGAAGCCGTAGTAGAAGTGACTGTAGATTGTGATTTAGGAGGGCAGCAGAATGCCATTCAGAGGCAGCCAAGGGGCTCCCAGGTCCTTTCCATCCTCCCATTCACCCTTCTAGAAAGATCTGCTTGCCTGGTGTGAGTGAGGCGGAAAAGCCCCGTCATTAATTCAAATGCCGGGGCTCAGAAATCTGTGTTCAAGGAGCTAAATCCAACATGAATGTGGCTATTGACAGAAGCATTTCCCAGCCTTGCATAACTGAAAGTGAACTTGAGCTGTCAATGCACCTTTAGATAGCCAGACGTGAATGCCGGACTTAGGAAAGCTGGCAAATGGTGGAGGAAAGCCCGTGTCTTTCCCTTGGGGTGTCATCTGCTCGATTCCCACTGACAGCGAGAATTCTACAGTGCAGTCCTAGATATGCTACCAGCACCACTGAGGCTTCCTGTTGAGTATCCATCCCCCGGCAGCTGTTCAAAGAGAAGCTCTTGAAGCAGCTATTTTCAGTCCACCTCCCCCCATTTTAGATAGATGGTTTTCCCAAAGAGCTCTGATTTTACAGTGATCTTGCTGGCTGTGAGCCTCTCTTGTGCAGTTACTGTCCCATGTGAGAACCAAGAGGTGAGGTGCAAAGTTTCCTTCAAGCTGTCCTCTTAGCTATTTTTACCCCCAGAAAGCTGAATCAGCTCTCTCTGTATTCCATGCCTAGAACGGAGATGAACAATTCCTTTTGATCTGGAGGCAACAGGAGATGAATTCTCCATAGACATTTACCTCACTTTTAGTTCTGTATAGCGGTCTTGGTAAGCATTTCTTGAGATGCTCAGGATTGTGGAGAGCCTCACACTTCTCTGGAAAGAGATTGCACAGGTAGCCTCACCTCTAGAAGCTGGGCCTACACGCCAACCTTGGATGAGGGTACCAATTTAGTTTAAACCTTCTCTGCCCCTTCAAATCCCAGTCCTTAAATCTACTTTAGGCAGAAGTATCAGTGCTGATAATTAAAAATTTAAGACTTTAGGGCTGTTGAGATGGGATGAATGTATTTCACATGTGAGGACCCGAATTTGGAAGTGGGGTAGGAGGCCCCCTTTTATGCACTTAATTATGTTGTCCCACATTTGTATCTTAAATCTCTCTGCCCAGTATCTCAGAATATGATATGACTATATCTGGAGATTAGGTCTTGAAAGATGTAATTCATTTAAAATGAGATCAGCAGATTCGGCCCTAAACTAATATAACTGGTGCCCTCACAAAAAGAGATTGGGAGGCAGCTGTATGAAATACCACATGAAGACACAGACAACCATTTGCAAGACAGAGAGGACTCAGAAGAACCCAGCCATACTGGAGTTTTGATTTTAGCCTTTTTAGCCTCCAGAAATGTGAGCACCTGAATGCTATTTAAACCACTCAGTCTGTGGGACTTCATTTAGGCAGCCCTTGCAGACTGATCGATATGTGGTAGGATACCGGTGTGGTGTGGTACAGGGACTCCCCAGAAAGATGTTACCTGGATGGGTATTGCTAGAAGATCAGGAATAAATGAAGCCTATTTGTATTGGGGTATATTTTATAAGCCTATTTATTTTGGGGAACTCATTTTTTAAAAAGTATATTTTATAGGCCTATTTATTTTGGTGAACTCAGTTTTTAAAAAGTATATTTTATAAGCCTATTTATTTTGGGGAACTCATTTTTTAAAAAAGAGGAAGACTGTTGTAACCTAAGGACACGAACTTGTGCAGTTTTTCTTGTGGGGGAATAAAGCTTGACACTACTAAACTGGCAATCTCTCACAATACCAGGTGCATTACAGATTGGTGTGTGGGCTTTTGTGAATTGGTTGCATATAAATGAGGAACATTTAAATGAAAAGGAGATCTAGAAACTTTCACTAGTTTGGGGCTTTTATTTATAGCTACTTATGCACAATGCTGATTTCCCTTCCTATGTGAGTGTGGGGCATGTCAGCCTCACAGGTTTCAGTTGGAAGAACTGTTGATTTCAGTATTCACATAAGAACATGAGACCCTTCTACAACGTGGGGAGGAGATGCAGGAGCTGAGGAGAAAGCTGGTTTGGCAAAGGGCATAATTTAGTGGAAAGAGTGGACTGAGAAAGGGAAGCCTGTGCTGAATCCCAGCTGGAGCAGAAAGCACGAGGCTATAGTGGGCACATTGCTTTGGGGAGATTCTGTAACTTCTCAGGATTTTTGTGTCCTCAGATTAGAGTGAAGAGCTGCAGTGAGGAATGCAAAGGTCTCTCCTTGCTCATTCCGGAAACTCAGAAGGCCGAGAACACTGAGTCCTGGGCTTTTTAAAGTGGGCGTGCACAGCCCCACCTGGACTGACTGACCTGTCTGGCTCAGTGGACTCATCCTCTTTCTAAGCAGGCTGAGTATGAGGCACTCTACAGCCTTCAACAGCTCCCTACCTAAAACAGGGCCTGTATTAAGATGAAAACTGTATTTTCCTTGATAATCATTGCTCACTGAAGTTGGTCTCTGAGGCTTCTGATCATCTTCTGATTCCTGCTTCTGTCTTTGCCACTTGGAAATATTAAACATGCTCATAAGATATTCACACATGTTAATGGAGTATTTACTTATTTTTAAATAGATGTGACAATGTTTAGTATGCATCTGAAATCAGATGCTGGGTGTTAATTGCAGACCAAATCGGCCCATATCAAAACAGTCATTGTTCATCAGAATGGAAGAAAAACTAGGCTCCTTGATATGGCAGATGGAGCTTACTCTGATGGCCGCTGAAAGGCAAGGACTTTCTAGCAAAAATAGACCCAAATGAGTTGACTCATAGGATTACAATTGTTTGTATCTTTCCAAAGAATAATAAAAAGAAAGTACTATTCTTAGGAAATTTACAAAACATATGGGTTTGAGGGAAGTTGGGAATATCAAAGTTCAGCTGAATTGCTCTATTTCCTGGAACCTGTTTTTGAAGAAGAGGCCCTTTGATTTAAGGCTGAGGGAACTGGGAATATTTAACATGGGGAAGAGAAAATTCTCGGTTACAAGGCAGCAGTCTTAAAATATCATCAGGGTTGGTTTATGAAAGAAGAAGTGTATTCGTTCAATGAGAAACCAGTGAGTAGAAATACAACCTGTGGTCAAAGAGTACAGGAAGAAGGCCTTTGTCTAATGCTAGGAAGAATACTAGCAATGAGCTGTGGATGTACTGAAGCTGTCATGGAGTAAATGGACAGGACTGGTCAGAGTAGGTAGCTGGAGCTGGAAGATCACCAAAGCTCCTTCTTGTTTCTGGAACTGAAAGTTCCTTAAATCCAAACCCATATGTCTAAAAAACGGATTTGTTTCACATACAGCTCAAAATCACAGGTACAGAATTCTGAGATAATGCAAAATAGAACAACACCATAACTATAAACTGAGTCTGTTGCATTTTTCATTCATCATTAGTTTCCTTTATTTAAAAGTACATGAAAATCAATCATGAGGCAAAGGTGGATTTAGGTGAGGACCTCATACATACATGCAGAAACCCTCAGCAGAGCAAAGAGGAGAGATAGTGGTGGATCCTGGTCAAGACTGGTGAGGTCATGGCAAGCGCGCTGATGAGGGCAGCTTGAGCTCAAGGGATCCAGTGCCTGTCACTGTTCCTTACATAATCCTGGCTGTGGCGAGCTGTACTTTTTACAGGTTGGGCAAAGTCACTCAACTTTTCTGTTCCATTTGTGCAACAGGAAGATGTACCATTTACCTCCCCCATTTCTGAGACAAAAATACCTGCAATTTAAAGGAAACATTTACTGTGGCTCACAGTTTCAGAAGTTGTAGTCCATGGTTATATGGCTCTGAGGAAGAAACACCATGAAGGAAGAAGGGCATGGCTCAAGAAGACTGCTCACCTACAGCATCTGGAAAGCAGAGGGTAAGAGAGGAGCCAGAGAGGACGGGGCCTGGGCTTATATACAGTCCCCAAGGGGATGCCTCCACGACATTCCTCCCAGCTACACTCCACCTCCTCAGAGCCCATTCAGCTATTCGTCCACTAATGAGATAATCCTTTGATGATGTGAGCCCACTGATGAGGCTAGTCCCCTAACTATCCAATCACTGCCCCAGAAGTCTTCTTTACAGTGAGGCTGACAATCAAGATTAGCTGACACTGCACAGTAGGCAGGAGATCAGTAAGGGAGCTCTAGTGAAGGTTAACCACATGGTGAGCACAGAGCTTTGGGGCATCAAATGGCTATCTGTATAATAGAAAAATAAAGGGGAAATAATTTTTAAAAAGGGGAAAATAAAAAAGAATAAAGTTCGTTGCCTGATAGAACACTTATGCAGCAGTAGCTAGTGAAATTCAATTGTTTGTCCTAGAAATAAGCAAACAAATAAATAATAACAAAGCCCAGTATAGCTTGGCCAGGTTTTCCTCATGTATGTGGGAGTACAGCATGAATTTTTTTTGTAAGGGCTTTTTCTTGGGAAAATATCAATGATTTAGTCCTTCACATGCATAACAAAAAATAAAAGAAATGCAAGGAATGGCGAGTGGTGGGTACAGTTTTTATTTGTTATGCAACATTTCCCTTAGAACACCAGCTAGAATGAAATCAGCTGAATTTACTTAGCTATTCTCAGTCTACTTGTGAAAAACTATGCTTGGCCTTAAGTATTTGACTCAAGTCTTCTTATATTAGACAAGACATTCTTTTAGTCCTGCTCTATCACTTATAGACTTGGACTTGGACAATAAAAAGATGGAACTGCTCTGGACCTTCACCATCTTACTGCATCAGGAGGATGTATTTAGCTATAAGGAACAAGAACTCTGACTCAAAGAATCTGAAACAGTAAATAATTTGTTGTTTTATGCAGTAAGAAGGATTTAGACAGAATATTACATAGCTCCATTGTGACACGGGGCATCCTTCTCATCTGTTTCTTCATCATCCTCAGAGAAATGGCTGTGTGCTCAGGCTGGCCTGTCCTATGCCCGCAGGAATTCCTGGCACCACTTCTGCTGCCAGCTATTGTGGGTACTCCTTCTTAGGAGCAAATAAGCCTTTCCCATTAGTGCCGAGAACTTCACTCTTTTCTGATTGGCTGGACTGGCTAGACTGAAACCAATCACAACCAAGCTAAATAAAATGGAGATGACTGAGAACAAGCTTTGGCAGACTTCTTTAAAGGGCCAGACAGAAACTGTTTCAGGCTTTGTTATCTATGAAGCGAAGTTCAGAACATCATGTGTGCACTTATATGACCATGTGAGATAACAAATACAGAGATCCTTCAAAACACTTGGGAAAATGGTAATAGAATGTAAGACAAAAATCCTGATTGACAAAGCCTCAGGCTTGTTTATTCATGAGGGATTCAGTACTTCCATTTATCAGCACATATCTTGTCTTACTTCTCCTTTCTGTGCAGGAGGCACTTGGCATCCACTTCCTAGGCATAGGTGAAAAGCAATGAGTTACTAACAGCAAGAGTGGTCATGGAACCAAGGTGTGGTCTAGCACAGTTTCAGTTATGTGCCTTCAACTCTGGTCCAAAATATTAAATAGAAAATTTCAGGAACAAACACTTCCAAAGTTTTAAATTGAATGCCACTGAGTAGCCTGATGTACCTCTGTGATGCCCAGGAAAGGAATCACCCCTAGTCCCAGCATAGCCACGCAGCATGCTCCTCCTACCCATGTATCATTTCGTGCCTATCTCAGGTATCAGCTCGAAGGTCAGGTAATCAGCTTGTGTTCAGGTTATACGTATTTTACATAAGACTGTCCTCAAGGTGGAAAAGTAGTGATGTTGAGAGTTAGCATCTGTCTACCAGATGTGGTCAAGTACTTCTTTAAGCAAAAAGATGAAAGTATAGGAAGATATTTCGAGAAGGAGAAAGCACATTTACATAACTTTTACTTTACTACATTGTTAGAAGAGTTTGACTTTATTATTGTTAATCTCTTACTGTTACTCTTTAAGTTCACAAGCTAAACTTTATTATTGTTTATAGAAAAAAGTAGTATATGGGGAGACTGGGGTTTCAGGCCTCTACTGGGGGTTTTGGAATGAATCTTCCAAGGGCCGGGGTGGGAGGAGCCCAGTATACTAAAGGAATGAGATGAGAAGAGAAATCTGTAGTGATCAACATTCTGCTGTGAGTGCTAAGGATGCCGACAGGCACAGGCAGCACAAGCAGATACTCACCTGCCCCCACCTAGGGGACAGATTTTAAGAATAAGGCAGTGTGAATGTCTGCAGGGCTTCTCCCCAGCACTTAAGGTGGGGAAGAACTGTACTTGACTTTTGCACAAGTATGTGTCCCAATTTACAAATTCTGCGGGCCTGTGCTGTTTTTCCAGTTTAGATCAAATGATAAGTATGCATGTGCTGTGTGCTGTTAGGCCCAGGGGTCAGATCTGTGGAAAGTAGGATGCCTGCCCTCCTGAAGAGCATGTCTAGAGAGGGAGGTCATCAGGTGTGCATATCTATGCACATGCTGTGGAGAGGGGACGCCATCTCCTCAGGGAATACTTGGAAATGTGAGAAGGGCTCTTTTCCCACAATAACTGGAGAATGCCCTTCATACTTTGTGCCTGGTTGCTGAGGTGCCAAATGACCCCTGGTAAAGATTGGTTCCATTTAACAAAGAATGTCCCACTCAAAATGTCAATAATTTCCATGGAGAACTAACGAGTTGGATGATGGACTTTCAGTGGAGGGATTTAAAAGAAATAGCACCAGATCCCTTCCTCACAGGGCCGAGAGCCACATGGCAAGGAAACTTGGAACTTGCCAGGCTGCTTACCATGGTGTGAGCTCATGTCTGCTGGGATTCAGGAAAAAGGTAGGCATGGCCGTGTTGTGAGCAGAGCCTCTGCTTTGGGTTTTGCAGCTTGATGAGTTACAGATCCCCAAGGGGTGCTGCTCCTGTTTCCATCAGCAAAGACTTAAGAAGCTATTACCACCTTTTTCTGGTAGATGGCAATAAAGCATCTTCAGAGAGGACAACATATTTCTCCACACCAAGCTACTGGTAGGGCTGGGCTGGCCGTGGCTAGAGAGAGCAGTGGGGGTATAGATGGCTTCCAGTGTGTAGAAGGCTTTGGTTCCTGGATGTAGGCGGCTAACTGCAGAAGCAGTCATGGACAAGGGCAGGATTCTGATCCCTGGTAGGGAGATAGTTTGGCTGGTTCTAACCTTATGTGTGGCCCAAGGGGCCTTTACTTTCCTTCATGGGCTGCTTTTGATCAGGAATTATGGTCTGAGATGGGAGAAAATGAGCATTTGCCAAAGCAAGTACATTCCCACCTGGAATGTGATCGGACTATCATGAAAGCCACATCATTGTCTTGGAGTCATAAGAAAGTTTGTCAGTGAATTGAACTCTGTGGACAGAGCAGGGCTGGCCGCTTAGGCAGGCCTGAAGTCACTTCCTAAAGCTATTAGAAGGGGAGGAAGACTGGTCTGTCTTTTCACTGTGGTTATAGGAAGGGCTGGGAGAAGATCCAAGAAGACTGAATTGCATGGTTTGTATTGCCCACAGACGCCCAAACAAGAGGTACCCATCTCCCTACACATGGGGCACAGCTGGCAGGAGGAGTGTGATGGTTCTAAAGCTGGCAGCAATCAAACAAAATAGAGCATTCAGCCCTCTCTTTAAACATACCCCCTCTCACTGAAGGGAATGAGTTTACTCCCAGATATTTGGGGTGATGGCTGGGCAGGAAGGGACAGGACTTTCAAATCCCCTCCTTCTGTATGTTTTGGCCTTAGGATTCTGGAACTTCTGCTGACCTCAATTCCTTGGGTACCTCCACTATTTAGCACAAGAATGTTTCCTGGAGTCAGGATTGGTGTGACATGCTTAAGCAGGGTACATTTTAAAGGGTGATGTGCTGAGATGTCATTTCTACACCTCCGGAAATAAAAAAAAAATGTCATTGCTCTTAGCATTTCTGTAGAGGCTGAAAAAAGTGATGAACGGATCTCTCAGTGTAGCGCAAGCTAAATACATTTGGGGATATAAGTGAATAAGCAAAGGAAGAAGCCAGAGTTATTGAGGCAACAATTCAGATTTAATTGCATTTGATATAGACCAACCTTTAAAAATAGTTTGGTTGGTTAAAGGCTGCAGTAATTTAAGGAACGTTCTGCTTGCTTCCAAGGAAGTTGACAAGTCTGGACTGAATCAAGAGAATCAGCATAAATCTCAGCCGATGCCTAATTTTAGCGATGTCTGGTCCTTGAAGGAGTCTTACCACAGCCAGATGGGGTGGGAGACAACATTTGAGGTTGGAAAGGCATGAGGTGCCAAACTGAAGCTCAAAAGGTTAAACTCATTTTGGTAGCTGATAAATCCTGAGCAAAAATGAAATGTATTGTGGGAAGAGTTACATACTATAAGCTGGAGTTTCTGGGGGAGGCTGCAGAAGTCTTGAAGAATCATGTGCGTTTCATGTAAATCCTCCAGGCCTCGATGTTGTCTGTCTCTGAGAAATCAAGCTGGTTTTCCTCGTAAGCTGTCCCAAACAGGGCAACAGCATGACCAGGATGAAGTCCTGGGCATCTTTGGGACTTTACTGCTGTATGCGTTCCCTACAGAAGTTCCCCTCCCCTCTAGGTGGTTTGGGTCATGATCACTGAGAAACTTCTAGGTTAAGTGCCCAAAGGAAGGTTCATGTCCTGTTCATCTGTCTGTAGTGCCCCCTGTATCCTGACACTTGGCCCTTGGGAAGCATTCAATTATGCCATAAGCTGAGCTGATTTGAAGGGGTTAAGCTGCTGATCTTCATGGTAAAGTACAGCAGTGCTCAGCTTCTGTGTGCTGGAATTAGGGTGTACTGGCCAGTCCAAAGAAAAGCATGTAAGTGCTTGCCATACCTCAGAACATTTGTTCTTCCGCACTTATTATTGTTAGTACAAAGATGATGAGTGTATTATACTTGCAGAAGAAAGAACAGGAGCAAAGAGACTTTCAAAAGCAGTTGAGTAACTGCTTATTCATTTAAGGGGGCGTATTGCTAGGAAGCATAGAGTCTAGGATCACGTTATAACACATTTGAAGCTTAAGACCATGATGGATTTGGGAACTGTTTCTCAAAGCTTTGTTCTCAGACCATCTGTACCAGAATCTTTGGTTAAATGCTGATTCCTGGGCCCTGGTGCTAGACAAATATAAGCAGCATCTCTTAAGGAATCTACATCTTATGCAAGTTCCCTGACTGACTCTGAGGCACATTAAACTTTGTTGACTATCGGCACAGGAAATTACAAATCAGTTTGGTAAGCTTGGGAATAGGCAAAACTTACCCTGAACCAAACAATAGAGTGTAAATTTGTTAGTCTATTGAAGGCCAACCAGGCTTTGAAGATTACTTTAAGTGAAATGCTTATTATGTAGCCATGAACAAGTAATTTTTTGCTTTAACCTTTATTTGTAGAATTATGAAATATATATTAATGTCTTTTTTATTATATTGTTTTGAAAGATCTATGTAAATGGCCTACCACATAGACGCTGTTCACTAAGTCAATATTATTGTTCTGTAGCATCAATCAGAATGAAATGATCCAGGACCAGTGGGCCCTGCTCCATAAAGAAGAAGGAAAAGAGCTTCCTAGTAATATTCCTTATAGGGCTGGCATGCATGGGTACGAAGTGTGCGGAGTAAGGAGGAAGCTAGCTTCTTCAAGAATAGCCCTAATCCGGGCCAGAGGGTTAGCACAGTGGTTCCGGTGCCTGCCTCACAAGTGCAAGGGGCTGAGTTCGATCCCCGGTAACCACATAGAATGCTGGGCATGGAGACACGCCCACCAACAATCAACACCGCATACCACAATGCTGGGCGTGGTGGCTCACACCTGTAATCCCAGCACTCGGGAGGCAGAGACAGGAGGATGGCTGAGTTCACGGTGGCTTGCCTGGGCACCATAGTGAGCTCAGGGCCAGCCTGAACTGTGCGAGACCCTGTCTCAAAAAGCAAAAACAAAAAAAAAAAAGAATAGCCCTAATCCTCACTGGCATGATTGTTGTAAATGTGCCTAACATATTAAACAACTAAAGGCATCATATTTTTTAACTTTTATTCATTTTCAATTGTTTAAAAATATTCCATTATGAAATTTCAAATTTTATATGAAAATAGATACACATATAAAATCTCCATTTCTAATTGCCAGCCTGGGCCAGTCTTGTTTTTACAGTAGCTCATTTCCTCTTCAGAGGATTAAAATGTTTAAAGCAAATCTGTAATATTGTACTCTTTTGTCTGTAAACATTTTAGTATGGAGCTCTAATGTAGAGAACTTTTATAAAGAGAAACAGTAGTATCTTTATCAATCTAAAATTTTAACATACTTAATATCACCAAATATTTTTTGGTGTTCAGTTTTTCATCTGTCTATAATTAATAATAGCAATATTCCATTTCTATCTTACAATATTAACAATGATATAAAAATAAATCTACAAAGAGAAACTTAATTTGGCTTATTCTTCATCTGTTTGATCTCTTTTCAACTATTTGATTACCTAGATATACTGTGGGGAGCAGACCCTGCTGGAGGAGACTTTTCAGGCCTGGAGATCTGCACTGGGTGCTGCCCCAACTGGCAGTTGCGAGATCTGCACTATGCCAAACAGTGCTGCCCAGCTCCCAAGATGATCTGCGACCTCTGGATCGCTGCATTGGGATGCCTGACTGAGAAGGTAAACGACCTCTGACTTGGACCCCTGACCTCTGTTCCTCAAGCTGGCAACATGTTGTTTTCCTTCTTGTTCCTGTGTAGGTTCGGACTAAATTTGAATAGAGTTAATTAAGTGTGTGCTAGTTGACATCCTTCTCCTGTTTGTGTGCTGATTTCCTGGGTGCTTTGTTCCTGTTTTTCTTCCCCTATAAGAAAAAATGTAACCATTTTTGAGGCCATGTTGGCCCTCTGAAAAAGTATAAATAACAACCTGCTCAATAAACGGGTACCTGCTCAGTACTGACTGAGAGGTCCTTCCGAGCCAATTTTCCTGTCTTCTTCTCTTTTCTTAATCCACGCCCCTCAACTTCACAACCCCGCTGTTTTGTCCGGCTGGCTCCAGCAATATACAATTGATTTAAGAATAGCAATATAGGGCCGGAGGGTTAGCTCAGTGGTTCCGGCGCCTGCCTCGCAAGTGCAAGGTCCTGAGTTCGATCCCCGGTAACCACATACAATGTTGGTCATGGAGACTCATGCCCACCAGCAATCAACACCACATATCACAATGCCGGGCATGGTGGTTCATGCCTGTAATAATCCCAGCACTCGGGAGGCAGAGACAAGAGGATTGCTGAGTTCGCGGTGGCTTGCCTGGGCACCATAGTGAGCTCAGGGCCAGCCTGAACTACAAAGCGAGACCCTGTCTCAAAAAAAGCAAAAAAAAAAAAAAAAAAAAAAAAAAAATAGCAGTGTAAATGTTTAACTTCACAATGTACTTATTAGTTTTCAGGGTGACTAGTATTTGGCAAAGGTGGGTTTTTTAAAAATATAATTTCATGTATGTACCAATTCCCCATAACACAGGTAATCATTCTGTACAGCAAATATGTGCTAATTAAATATATGAGTTCAAAGATTTAAACATTTCTGTCTCAGTTCAATGTAGTTACTATTTTTGTTCTAATTGGCCATGCTTGGCCCATGATAACCACTTCACTTTTTAGTTCAGACTTTAAGAGACATGAGCAGCTTCGATAGCATCCTTGCTCTCTCCTGTGACAGGATATTTCAGACTCATCTCGTCCTCAGACCAGGAGCAATGATTTTCCTAGAGCATGGTGGTTACTGGCCACAATCGTCTTACTACATGCTTATTGCTGCTTTACTGTGATTGTTTCCAGGCTTTTTAGTGAGGAGAGCTAGAAAACAGTTTTTTAGAGTTCATGATTTCATACTGATTTATTTCCAATTGAACTCAGGATTAAAGTATTTTTCTTAACTTCTACAGTATATCTATATCTCTTTGCATATGCTTAAATCCTGATTCTCAATGATGGCAAATAGTTAATAATTAAATTTAAGTAAAGTAAACCCCCATTATATATATCAAAGAGTTTCAGAATAAAATCCTAAGACAGCCATTAAAAATCTAACTGAAATAACTTGGGAAATTATTTTTGCAGTTCTTGTCTTTGGGGGTTTTTCCATTAGGCTGTATAGTCAACATCTGTGTTTTAGAGTCTCTGATTCCTCTTTGTGTGGTTATGTGACCTGGTCAGAACAGTTTCATGTGTTTTTATGCTTATGAATTTTTAGGGTTTTCTCTTTGTAAGTTACTTTTCTTGGTAATTATGTAAAATGCTTACATAATTTCAAAGTCAACTCTTGAAATACTAATAAAAAATACTTCTGTTTTTATTCCTGCTACCTTACTTTCTTCTACTAGGGATAATATTTTCTTTATTTTCATGGTTTGTCTGTCTTAAAATATAAGCATATCAATACACACATATCTATGTATTGAATCATTTATTTCCACATTTTTAAACCTAATAATTCTCTGTTGGGAGGCAGTGGAGCCCTGTGTGCTTTGTTACAGTTTAGCAGCATCCTGACCTTTACCCACTAGATGCTAAGAGCGATGCCTTAATTCTAACAACTGAAAAGGTCTCCAGACATTTCCAGATAGCCTTTGGGAGGGAAAATTACCTCTGTTTGAGAACCACTGGTTTATGTACTTATACGCATTTACAACTATACTTACTTATATACATATTTTATCTTCCCAGTTCTCAGATACACATGAGCAAACTGCCACTTTTCTTTGCCCAACTTCTCTTTCTTCATTCAGTAAAAGAGGTTTTGGAGATTGCTCCCTACATCTGTGGAGAGGTGCTCCTTACTCCTACGCCAGCTGCATTTGGGAATCTGCTGTCCTCTCCTCCTTCCAGCCCTTCTGCACATGTGTATAGAATGGGTGTGTGCCTTTTCGGCTGGCACCCTATCATTTGGGGCCCCACTACTAAGAAAAACTGGACAACAAAACTTAAAAGAGAATGATTTATCTTTTCAACTCCACTTATCATCACTTTAACATCCAAAACAAATCTTACTCCATCTTTTCTACCAATTCCTGAGTTTTTTTTTCTTCAGATTTTGTTTTTTAAAACGTATTTTCATTACTAAAGGTTCAAGTGTTTCAAGTCTAAGGAAAATATCTCTTTGGCTCCTTCTTAATTATTGCCATTGTTTATCATTCCTGGGCCTAATCTAGAGATATCTGTTTGCTGACTTGTAAATATGTCGATATGGGCATGTAGGCTATCCAGAGATTTGTTAGTTTTATGGAGTACATCTTAGATTCTTATTGCTTATTTTCAAAGGGGAAGGAATTTTTCTTATCCCATTGTGCCAAGCATTGTGCTTTGTTTGCTAAGGTTCTTTTAATACTGTACTTGTTATCAATCTTGAGGATTGAGGAGTTAGTCTAATTTATTAAGTGGGATTAAAACCTGGGAATTTGGAATTCCCAATTGTTACTATCAAACTGCAACAAAAATATTACTTTCCTCTGAAGATCAGCAGGCCAAAAAAGAAAAGAAAAAAAGCAAAAACTATAGGATATGAGGTGAGACAAGGTGCTCCCGGGGTGCTGCAAGAATTCTCAGAACGAGGACTCTGGAGAGCAGCCGGAAGGGAGCCAGTGGCTGGGCTGGAGGAAATTAGAGCGAGGCTTTTCCTAGCAGGAGACTCCAGAGGAGCCCAAGTTTCATGGGAGGATGGGCCAATTTTTTTTCAGGGTTTTATAGAAACCTTAGAATGCGACAACCTGCTCTCATTGACAAATGAGAAATCCAGGCTCAAATTAATTATTTTGGCACTGTTATCACCCAGACCAACTCAGTACACTTATAGAAAGCTGACTATTAAACTTATTTATTTTTTTCTTCTAGCTCATAAACTGTCCCTCCCCTTTCCTCATAATGTTACACTATTAAAAAAGAGCTAAAAGTTCAGAAAATTCTTCATTTCCATATGAATGTCATATTCTGCAGTTTAAAGAGTATAAAAGTATCTCATTCTAATGTACATTCTTGTCTCCAGGGGAAGGAGCTAGAGGAGATCTTGTTAATAGGTGGGGTTTCTATAGGCTATTGGCCCAATGAAGAGAACAGGCAATAAAGAACATGATCTTTCCTATTTTTAAAAGAAAATATTTTTGTAAGAATGAGGCACATAGCCTACTGACTCAGAAGGTGAAGTTGTCATTTTCCCCAGTGGCCTCTAAATTAATTAATTCGAACCTTTCTCCATCTAGTTAACCCCACCACTCAGAACTGTTATAGAACTGGAAAATTTTAATATCTGTGTTTAGAATCATTCTTTATAGATGGATAAATGATAAACACTCAGGTTCAGAATCCAGCATATAACTTTGTATAATGAAAAGGAGGGACTGATTTCTTCTGGCCAGTAAAATACCACAGTGAACAAATTATTTGCTATTCACTGATTTTTATTTATTTTTTTGTAACTAGGCATAAATGAACATATCTGCTTACTACTATTTTTTGCTTGTCTTTAATCATAGAAGTAGCATCTCGCTTATCTTTCCATCTCCTTACTGCTCCTCCACCCTCCTTCATTAGAAGGTTCCCTCTGTTCCCATTTCCTCTTTTACTTCATTGTGAGCAGCTGGGCTATGTGCTTACAGCAAATTAGCTGTAAAATAAAGCAGACTTTCCCCCTTTTTTCTTTTTTTCAGGGTGTTGTGGGAGAAAAGGTGCTTAGAGAAATTACCCTATGATAAGCAAGTGTGGACAAGGATCAAATAAGCAGAAGAAATAAGCCTGCTGGAGGGCTCACTCTCACTGATGAACCATAGTAAGTGTATTTCCCTCTTGGGGGCCCCTTTTGCATCATTCTGAATGCTTACTCTCAAATTCTTTACCAGTGACATTTTTTTTCTCAAATCTTGATTTCCCACAGACTTCCACCAAAGGAAGTGCTGGTTGGAATGTGTTTTTTAAAATATTGAAATCAGTTGTAATCCAAAAGTTGTTGGCCTCACTCTTCTGTTTTTTAAAGATGCAACAGCAATTGTCACAGGTATTCATCAATTTTAAAAAGGCAGGCAGGCATGGAAATTGTGTGTTCCCCAGAGGAAAATTAGCTCTAATGGTAAGGAAATAGAAGCAAGCAGGATGAGAGTTAGAAGCGAGGTTAAAGAAAATTCTTCTCCTAGTCACTCATCTTGGTGGGCAAGGCTTTTGGTCACATCTTGAGGTATTTGAGCAGCACCCCTTGTAGGTGCTGAGTGGCCACACATAGTGAGACCCTAAGGTCAGATCAAGTCTTTTATTCTTGGTTTTCAGAATAAAAAAGAAATCTTTTGTCTAATAGTTCTTTTTTTGCTTGCTGGGGAACTTGAAATCTAGTGTACCAACATTTCTACCTGGTAAATGAATAGAAAGAAGTCTTTGGTGGAAGTGTGAGGAGGCCAGTTTACTGCTTACTGGGCACCCTGTTCTCACACTCTATTATTGCCAGACGTTTTTGTTGAGCAATGAAATAGTCTCTTTTCCAAATAAAGCATTATTTGGCATTTAAATGTGCAAAGAGACAAAGGAACATTTGAGTATTTTGCATGTATTTTATAATTTTTAAATTGATGCTATTGTATTTTAAGAATTAATTTATTTAAAAGACACTCAAAGAGAGTTCTGGGGCTGAACACCAAAAATTAAAAATGAGAATTAGTGACTCCAGCTGACATGTTATATAACAATCTTACTACCCAGTGTCACCCTCTGTATGAATTTTCATTTTGGTTCCTGAGTACTGAGAAAAGTTCTGACTCATTCATTCATTGAAGTAGAAGAAAATTATGTTTTCTTTTTTACAAGTCGTATTTTGTAACCTCAAAACATCTCTAAGGAGATGGCCACAGGAGAGAGTTTGACTAATTAGCATAAAAACAAGTTCAGTTGATAGTACCAAGCTACAAATAGAAACCTCAAATTTGCTCATATCATTTGAATGTTTTATTTTTAAAGTGATTAAGTATATGTTAAAATGTAGTACAAGTAAAATGTTTATAAAATCTCATCATCACAAACTCCATGGTAAAGGAAGTGGCATTGACACCATTATGTTAGAGCCTCTTCAAAAGAATGTAAAGTCATCAGCAGCATCTTTGGAGCAAAGCCACTGAAATCCGTGAGACACAGAGCCAGCATATTTCCTTCTGCCCCAGAAACACTCTAGAGAGTGTCCATCTTCTCTTTCAAGTGTTAGAACAACTTCTCTGCCCCAATCTTTCATAATGTCAGAATTTCTCCAGTTGGTTCCATGTAAATTGAAGATTTGTGAGACAGCTGAACCTGATTCTGAAGGTTTTAGAGTTTTATAGTACAATGAGGTAGTCATCAGCTACATATGAATATTCAAATTTAAAGTTCTCTCAATTAAAATTATGTAAAGTGAAAACATTCATTTCTGCAACCCTCTTTGGCAAATTTCCCATACCTAAGAGCCATATGTACCAACCAGACCTCACAGATATGAAATACTGTTATCATTGCAGAAAGTTTCAATGGAAACATCTATCCTAGAGTAAGAGGCACTTATTTATTGGTCTAGCTTGCATTTTCAGGTTGCTTTTGAAAAGAACATTATTATTCTGGTTAGGATCATCTTTTTGGTCAATACAAACTTCTTCATGTAGTGAAACTATTTAAAGGAAAGGAGAAGGAGAAAACATTCAGCAATATTTTCTGTTCCTTGAACACAATCTTCATTCTCCATGGTCCATGACAGTAGGAGAGAGCAAGAGACTAGGAGTCAGTCAGTAAAAGCATATTATTCAAAGCACCCTTACCACTAAATGAAGGACCCTTTATATTTAATAGCAAAATTGAGGTCATTGAAAGTCTTGGTGAAAAGAATCCCAGGAGTTGCCAGTTGGAAATTAGGGCCTTAAGTGGTAAGGGTGAGGGTACAGTGTCTACCAGAGAGTGTCTACTTAGCTTTGGAAAATTTTTCTTTGATTATATTTTTGGCATTGTTTTCTATTGTTCTGAACTAATTCTACTCCCAAATTCTAGCTCTATCTTCTGCTCTACATAACATAGTATCTCTTATCATTTTATCTCTGTTCTGTCCCTTTGCATTATGAAGTATCAGTCTTACTGTCCCCATTACTGGTTTTATTTTCGACCATGTCAAATATTCTCTTTACTGACCCCAAATTAGATTTTATTTGGCTATTACATAGTTAGTTTCCTTGCAACTCTTCCCTTACAGTGTCTGGCTTGATTTTTGTTCAATCTATTTCATATTTCTGCTAGTGTTCCTTAAGACTAAAACTTCTTCAATACCATTAAGTATAGTAAAGAATTTCTAAAAATTCCTTCTGATGCTTATAATGAATCATTTCTGTCTTACTCTTTAGGTAACGTCCATTTCCTTTAATCTTCAGTATTTCCACTGTTTATAGGTATAATTTTTCTTTTCACTTGACTTCACAGAAGGCCAGATCAAACAAGCTATTTGCCAAGTAATGAATTATGTGGACTTTTCCCTTCTACTTTTTTATCCGTGTTGCCTGAAGTTTAATGAGAGGGTAGTTTGATGTTCATAATTTTTGGCTCAGGATGCACCATTGAGGGGACTTCATTAAGGAAGCTTTGTTGGCTCTGAGAGATATCTTATCTTGTTCTGAATGCCTACTTCTCTCATACTATGAAATTCTAAGTGGAGAAAAAAATCTAAACCTCCAAGCATTGGAAACTTGCTGAAATAAGGATATCTGTAACCCCTGCCTTGTACATGTTCCTTTATTTGTAGAGGCTATGACTTCTTTCCCTTTTATCGATCTGATGTCTAATATTACCCCCTCTGCTTTTGTCTCTATATAGATATAGAAACATGGGGAATGGTGAGAATGACAGTCTCGTGCAGTCACCATAAACACAAGTTTTAGAGCTAGATTGCCTTAGTCCATATCTCCCTTTATACCTTATTAACTAGACTTTGTTGAAGTTACTTAAGTTTTCATTGCCTCCGTTTCCTCAACTTTATATGGCAGTAATTAATTGTGTATTTCATTAGATTGTTGTAGTATCAAGTTTACGTGCACTGAGTGATGGGTAGTTTATCTGCCATATAGTGACTACTTACTAATTGTTGCCTAGAGTCACTATCTCACAAAGCAACAGCTGAGTAATTAAAGAGATAGTTACCACATTTTTGGTGTGAGCAGGAAGGCCAAAAGGAAAAAAATGAAGACTTTTCTGATTTACTTTCGGGTGGATGGTGCTGCTTTTGTCATAAGGAAAAATGAAAGGCTGCTATTTTTCTATCTCCAGTTCCATCAACCTTGTAATTAATTGAAATCCATAATTAGTAGGATCAGAATTCCATCCACCAAACATCTGGTGAAGTTAAGTTTTGGTTTTGCGGTGTGTTTTCCTTTCATTACATGTCTTCATGTTTATTTTAGTCTGATTTTGGGGAAGTTGCATTAGATAATTATTCAGATGTCACATTAACTTGAAAGGATGTAGAGACTTTTACCTATAAGACTGTGAAATGTTCATCCCCTTCGTTGATTTAAGTGACAAAGAGAGGCAATAGGAGGTATGGAATTGCCCAGCTGCAAGCGTTATCCATGTGGGTGGAGGAGAGGGACTCACCCTGAGGCTTCTCAGTTTGGGACCATGTGGTATTGACCATCTGGCCACATGAGTAAAAGGAGACAGATGTTTACCCAGTGCAGAATGGGCACAGGATCTGGGCTTTAACCCACTTAAGAGAAGGGGAACTACTTGTTGGGTGATTTGTAAAGTGTTCAGGAGGATGTTAGGTATACATGAAGTTCTACCTGTTTTTGAATCAAACATATCTGTGCGGTAGGTAGCAATATTACACTCATTGTGTGTTGGAAGCAATTCTACATAGTTTTGGGGAAAAATCATTTCACAATTAAATTATGATTAGGCCTAATTTTCCTGCCTACACGTGGCTATGGAAAGTCTATGTTTTCCCATCTGTGCGCAGCTAAAAACCTCAGTGGTCCTATGATGCTGTGATGCTCCAGGGCAGGATTACACCAGCTGAAGACAACCTGGAAAGGAACAAAATCTTCATCTGCATAGTTCCTCATTGTTCTGGGGTTATCCCTGTTGCTGCCCTTTGAGTAAACTGTTATATTAGTTACTCCTAATGTACCAAATAAAAGTGTGGCAAGCTCAGGGTCTTTTGTTCTTGCAGCTCTGGGCAGCACTGATCAGGCCCAACGCTCAGCTTCTTCTTTAAATCTCATTTTTTTATCTTTTATAATTAATTAATTCACCTTGTGTTGTCATGGCTCCCAGGAGACGAGGACTTACTACAGAGGTTCTAACATCTCCTTTCTCTGTTCCCTGCAATTGTACAGAGGAAGAAATGACAACTTGTGATTTACCCATTTAGGCAGAGCCTAAGTCTGATCTCTGACAGTTTCATTCTAGATTTCCCACTCTCAACTGTTCAACAATTGCCATATTGAAAAACCATGTTGAGATTCTGCCACAGGACTCATTGAAGCTATGCTGCTCATCTCTAATTGGAAAACAGGGAAGAAAAGATGCTTTTGTTCCTACCAATCAAAGTTTAGAAGGTAATGTTTTCAAGGTTTGTGCCACTGAGATTGCCATCTTCCAAACCAAAAGCACCAACTGTGCATTTCTCCTAGACACACCGGTGTTTTCTGTGATGGAAAAAAAAATAAATGTGCCATGAGCCCCCACATCAATGTCCATAAAGTATATTATTCTGTCTATCTATTCATTTCCATCTCCTATTCATCTCTTTATTGTCTATGACCTGTGTCTATTATCTACCTATCAGTCAGTCATCTATAGTTTCCCTTAACACACCTAAGTACACTAAGAGCTTTTGAGATTTTGTGTTTATTATTATTATTACTTTGCTTTGCAGAATAGAGATTTTAAGTGTGAAATTTAACTCAGCAGCAGCCACTCTCTTCTGCTTAGAAAGTATGGCCACACTAGCTTTCAGTGCTTATGTAGGTAAAATGTTAGCACAGGTCACGAAGGTCTATCTATGGAGACATCTGCTCCCTGCGGCCCCATGAGTAATAGCCTGGCCATGGAGTAAGTGGGAGAAACATCTACTCAGCACACAAAATGACTGCTGTGCAGGCAGAACCAGGCCACTGGCAGAGAGGGAGGAGTCCAGTGACAGTGGGCTGCAGGAGGCCAGAGGCAGCAGGCTAGCAAACAGCTTCTCCCCTCTCCCTCTCCTCTTCCCTAATAGGAGTGGAATCCACACTGGGATAGGTGAGATAGCACACAGGCAGATTGTCCACCAGATGGTACAATCTTCTATTTAAGAAATATTTGAAAGGGCAACAAAATACAGCAAAAACCATCCGACAGTCCACATGGCTAATGCAAAATTAGCCAAAACGATGGTAGCAGCAGTAATAAGGGTGCTGTGGGGTGAAATGTAGGAAAGGCAGAGGCGAGACAAACATGGTCGTATTAGAGAGGGTGGTGCTGGGAAGGTTTCAGGTGATTCTCCATCCTTGCGAAGCAAGGGTTTGATGTGCTTTTAGGAATCTCACACCATAGCCTGCATTCTAGAACTTCCCAGGCAAAAGACAGTGAGCACATTCGTGGCTGTCCAACATGGCTTGTGTCTCATGAGCTGGGGAAACCTCTTGGGTTCTCACATCAGCTTTGGTTGTCAGTGCTGTTCTGTGGTTCTTTCCTCACTACCTGCCTTCGTGGAGCAGACTTTTCATTCCTGTTTCCTCGCTACACCCCATTTTACAAGATTCTACACACTGTGGCCAGCACTGGCACCATAACTATTGTTAACTGAGAACTTGTTTTGTTTCAGGTACTGTGCTAAGTACTTTAGCTCATTATGGCTAATACATATTACAAGGTTACTATATACCAAGCATCAGTTGGAGCAGTTCACATATATTTTCTTAGCTCCTACAATAAGCTGATAAAGTAGATACTATTATTATCATTTTTATTTTACACTTGGGGAAAAGGACCAAAATTTCATGGTTATTAAGGAGGGAAGAGAAATGCGCTGACTCCTAATTACTATTTTACATGCTATGCTTTTTCACTTGTGACATGTACATTTTTTCCTATATCATCTTGCCTATGAAGAGGCAGTCATTGTTCCTGTTATAGAACTAAGAAAGCTGTGTCTTAAAAAGTTTAAGAAATTTCTGTGGGTCTTATGTATAACAAGTGTTTCTCATCTCACTCCAAAGCTGGAACTACCCATCATGTGAGAACATTTTCTGTCCCCTTGTGTCACTTGCTCTCACTCTCTTCCCCTTCACTGGCTTCCTCAGCTTCCATACTTGAAGCTACAGCAAAATATTCCCATTTTATATATTCATTATAGTCACCCAGAAGTCTCCTTTCTTTCACTTTCAGAGTATCTCCCTTTTATTCTTCTTTCCATTCCCATTGTCGCTACCCATCCAGAGGAGGTTTCTTGCTGCTTATAATATTATTAAAGTATCTATTATCAGTCCCCACTCCCTTCCCCTCAAAAGGTATGACACCGTGCCCTGACTTCTAGCACAGTCCTCCCAGATAGGCACTGTTTCTCACATTCCAGAGATAGGCAATGATAGGATGATATTGCCTATTAACTAGATCCTCAGACCACAAAGAAAAGAAATGTGTGTACCTGTATGGACATACATTCTCCGTGGTGCAAAATTAGAATACTTCCACTGAATTATGTAAGTACATCTCTATATAAATAGATTTACAAGAATATAATTCGGTACAGTCTATTTGTCATTATTTTATGCTCTGTTGCAAGGACAAGTCATTCTTCTGATAAACTCTTCTCTTTGACTAGGACAAAGGGAATGTTGGTAGTTTTGATGTTTAATTTTTGGAATGCAGTAAGGCTTCCTTATTCATGGAGGGTGTCTTCCTGGGAATTATAACAGACAATGGAACAGAAATGGGATTGACTAACCCATTGACCTTGTATCACAAGAGCAGAAAAAAATAAAAACTGAATGGCCCCCCGTGTTTTCCATCCCCTTAAGGGATCTATCTGTTCTCAGGGCTGGACCGCTTTCTGTTTTCCCCTCTGGAGGGTTCCAGTATCAAGCGTCTCTGTGTTAATTAACTCAGCAAGTGGCACATAAAGGCCTGACAGCAAATAGCTAATGTTTTGGATATGCACTCAGTTTAAGGATTAGCTCGATTCCAAAGGACAACTTAACGTTGCCACAGTACAGCTGACACTTGGTGATTTGAAGCAAGTTTCTGATTCTGGGCAGCCATTCTTTGCCACCATCATGCATGTGGAGTTACTCTCCTTGCTTTCCTCTTAGCTGCTAAGAGAAAACCCGTTTTAATATTTTGACTCAACCCAAGTAAAGTCAGGGTAACATATCTTACAACTGCCAAGAAGCACTAAGGATAAACCAAAGTCCATAATTCAGGTGGTTATTTGAATATTTGTTTCTCTCATTATGGGAATTTTGTCCAGTATTTTAAAGAATATATAATATAAACTTAGAAAAGTAGTTTCACTTACAAGGTGGCTCTGAAGTCAAGTTCTGTAAGACAGGTGTGAGGTGAGAAACCAGTGTGGTGTCTGCTTTGCCTTGAAATGTTTTTGAGCCTGACAAGTGTAGGGTATCAAAATGGCTGCCCACGTACCTTGTCTGGCCTCCAACATGCTGTATTTAACTTTGTGCAGTGTCCTTAAAAATTTGTCATGGAAAATGTGGAATTTTTTATTTTTTTTGTGGAATTTTTTAAAAACTCACATTTCTAGGTTTTTTTTCTCTAGGTCTCTATTTCCTCTTGGCCAACACTGACCAAAGCCAACCAGCAACTGTCCCCCACTGGATGGATCCCAGGCACCTAGTGCCAACTTCAGCCTGAAAGTGTGATGTTTGAAATGCCAATTCCTGAACTTAGAATTCTGTTACTTTTTTTTCCAACCTCAAATTTGTTAAATCTTTGTCTTAATTCTTGGTAGATTTTTGTATCTTTTGTCCAAAGTAACTCATGAAATATAATAAGCTGGGTGGAGTTGTAAGGGTTCATTTATCTTTCTTTCTTTCTTTCTTTCTTTCTTTCTTTCTTTCTTTCTTTCTTTCTTTCTTTCTTTCTTTCTTTCTTTCTTTCTTTCTTTCTTTCTTTCTTTCTTTCTTTCTTTCTTTCTTTCTTTCTTTCTTTCTTTCTTTCTTTCTTTCTTTCTTTCTTTCTTTCTTTCTTTCCTTTCTTTTTGAGTTCATTTTTAGATTCACTTTTCACTTGGCTTTTACAAAGCAGTTTTCATTACCATTGACCAGCTGCCCAGAAGTCACCTGATGAGTTCTTTTCCTAAGATCAAAATAATCAGACAAGTGTAAAACACTATATGTGGAAAGCCTGACAAATTTAGCCATTTGGCATGACATTCAAAAATGGATATAGCAGTATTTTTAATGTACTCTCAAATGTCATGATAGCTGTCCAAATTTGTAATTTTAAAGTATATTTTATGTTATCATATACATTTGCTATACACTCTATCAAATATATGACTAATATGTGAAAACAAATATGTCTGCTCCTCAGCTGACTCATAGTCCTTGAGATGCTCGAGATTCTCTGAGGGACCAATAGAAGCCTCTGTGGCTGGGAAGTCAGGCCTGATGCTGGCACTGTCAAACCCAGTGGGGTTTGTTTTTGGATTTGCTTCCTCCTGGGATGGGAAGAACATGTCACAGAAGAATAATCAGGCAAATAAAGAAGACACATGTCATCTGAAAGTCCTGGAAATGCTTCTTTAAATTAGTTATTAACTCATTTATATACCCATAATATAGAAATGTATTGTCTATTCACTCACTCAGTATTTATCAAACACCTACTATGTGACTCTAGTTATTATGGGAGATGGTGTAAGGGGATAAATATGAACCAAAAACTCCAGTTTCTCTTTTTGTTAAGGAACTTAGTGAATTTTTAGAGTTGCTATAACAAAATATCAGGACAGTTTAAACTGCATACTCTTATTTTCTAATGGTGTTGGAGGCCAGAAGTCTAAGATCAAGGTGTCAGCAGGATACTTACTTCTGGGGGCAATGAGGGAAGGGTCAGTTGCAGACCTCCTTTCTCTGAAAGTTGAAGATGGTTTTAGGTGAATGTTTTCTCCTCTTTCCTGTATCTTTAGTCTTCAACTGATCCTCCCAACCTGTGTGTGTGTGTGTGTGTGTGTGTGTGTGTGTGTGTGTGTGTGTGTTTGTTCTACATATAAGCATATCAGCCATACTGGATTAAGACTCACCCTGATGACCTCATTTTTAACTTAATCATCTCTCTAAAGACCCAATCTGTAGATCGGCTCACTTTTGGAGGTATTTTAGAGTAGGAATTCAAAATGATTTTTTGGGAGGACATAATTCAGCCCATAATAGGAGCTTAAAACATAATAGTTTCTGTGCTGTATGTTAGAATACTACTGATCTTATCATTAGTCCTGCTGCTTCTACCAGCAAAGGAGACTTTCTTTCACTGTTGCTAAAGGCCACATAATTTATTTTGAAGCTACAGTAGCCTGGGCCCTTCCAGAGGCTGATAAGGTAATGTTATGTTAAGCCTAGCTTGACTTTGTATATAAAATTTCAGGAGCTAGACATGGAATGCAGATACAAATGAGAAGGTCTAGATTTTAGAAGTTCCCATGTGAAACCTAAAGATCTTAGTTGGAGCCAGGGAATCAAATATCTCTGTGATGCTTTCTAGAATAAGAAGAGGCTGTGAAATCTGGCTAAATGGATGGAAGAACTAGTCAGACAGGAAAGTTCCAGAAAGTCAAGGTCCAGTATCACAAAGACTATGTGACCCATATAACTCCTCCCATGTAAGGACAAAGGGATAAAGAACCAAAGAAGAGCCAGAGGAAGAAGACTGATAGGTGGAGCTTGTGAGAACCATGCCATGTTGCATGGGAGGGGGTTGGGCACACAGGAGGACTTGGTGAAATCCATAGACCATAACCTTAGACTGCTGTTCTTCAGAAAGACAGTGCCGGGGCCCAGGAAGAAACCCTCCCAAACCTTGTCATCCTTTGGCTTTCTTTTTCCCCCAGTGTCTTTCCCTCTTCTGGTGTTCTCAGTTGACACAGGGAAAAAATGATCTTTCTCTACGACCAATGAATTTTATTATGAAAGTCTTAAACTAACTTCCAAATACAAAGGTGTACATGATAGGCCATGGAGTCATGCATTTGTCCCTGCATTGCTTCTTGGCATATTTCTCTACTCACAACATGGATTAAGCTTTTCTAACTCTATTTAAGGGAACACCTGAATTTGGCCCTTTTTGTTAGAAGCCATTTTCAAACTTTTATGAGAATTCCAATTACTTAAGATTCTTGTTCAAATACAGATTCTGATCCAGTGGGTCTAAGGTGGATGAAGATAGGCTCACTGGCCACACTTGGAGTGGGGAGTAGCTTCAGGTTTCTGGTGCCTTGCCAAAAGCTTTGTCTTCTTGTTACAGAGCTTGAGGCTCGAAGGCTTCAGGTTCAGAGCAGAGGATGCCCATCTTGGCTGGTGCCATTGCCTTAACTTTTGCTAGCTCCTACATTCATTAGTCAGGGTTAGAGGGAAAAGAAAAAATAACAATAACGTTCTTAATTGGATCCCTGAAAGAGATACTGCATTTCCACTGATTAAGGCAATTAAAGGTGCAGACACTGCTGCTCCAAAGCTGACATCTTCAGGTGTCTCATAACAAAAATTAATACCACTGCTGGCTGTGCCACCTAGTCATGCTGTAAAGTAAATTAATTACTACAACCGAACTAATAATAACAGTGCAGGCAGAGTTGTAGCAATCTTGTGGCTTACCATTGGAGACTGAGCAGGGACTTTTGCCTCTCTGCTACCCATGAGCGCAACCCACAATTGCTGACTGTAACATTTCTATTGTATGGTTTATGCTAAATATGCATATCTTAATTGCATTAGTCAAAATAATTAGCTAATATATTTTTGCATAATGACGAGGTAAGCAAATATCACCATAGCTCAGTGGTTCTTGCATGGGTAAATTTGGAAAATTAATAGACTCCCAATTTCCTAATTATCTGTCTTTTATTCCATGCTCAAACAAAGAAATGCTACCGCAGACTCCTGGGCATCATGTAATTTAGTTTGCACCTTGAAAATTTTAAAGCACCTGTGTTTGTTTTCTCCCCTTTTTGCAGTAAAGTGATATAAAGTAAAAAATACAGCTCCTTCTTTTTTTTTTAATCTTTATATTGAAATGTGAAGGAATCTGTGGACTATTATATTTTAATTTCTAAATGCAAGTGGGAACTTGAGCTCTAAGACATTCTTTATGCCAAGGAAAACTATTATAAAATTGGATTAGTCATCAAGATTCTTTCCAAAGTGACCGTGCATAACAGTCGCCCAAGTTCTGGAGGCAAGGTGGCATTTCTTCCTACTTCTAGACTTTAGCAACTGGCTGTCTCCCTATTTTCTCCCATGCCCTGAACATTTCCTGCCATCGAACACAATAGTATCATCTGAGAATGGCATGGCTGAAGTGGAAAGCTTTCTGTAATTTTGAGTAGGGCTAATTTCCTGAGCTATCCATGGAGTACCCTGATTGAACAGAACCCAGTCATTCCTGCTGAAGATGTCTTCTGTTCCTCACTCTCCATGCGAAAGCATGTCCTAACCATACTAATCAAATACAAAGGAGTGCAGAAATCTGCCCAAGAGGACTTTTGAGCAATATGCTAATATTCTCTAAAGAGCTTGAAAACACTCCTGCTTTGTGTCTTTTTTTGATGGCAAATTTCAGGCCACCATTTAAATGGAAGAATGAGCTGGGTCCTGAAGCTCATTGCATCTGGATGAAATCTTTGCTCCAAGCTCTAAGCCATCAATTTAATGACAGGCAAGTCATTTATGGGAAAAAGCAGCTGGGTGAGGATTTCCCTTAAGTTTCTGATGAGTCTTTAGATATCTGGTAGTTTATGGGAAAGCAATCTGTAACCTGATAAGGGATGAGATCTTCGTTGATGTCATTTTGCCTCTAAACAAGCTTTGATCAGATCAATTCCCTCAGCAGCTGCAGTACTTGTCAGGATTCCAGCCTCGAGACCACTTGGGCTGCCTGTCAAAAAGCCCTTGTAGGTGTCTGAGCAGGTAGCAGGTGTAGGCTGCAGCATCCTCAGCTCTTGTACTCACTTCCATGCTCACATACGCTGGAAAAATCCAGAGAGGCAGGAGACAAGGGTCAGATATGTCTCCGAGGTCATACCCCAGTGAAACATCCTAAAGGCTCATTCAGATATGAGCTCATGGATGGCGTTAGCTGCCTCAAAACCCAATCACCTACCAAGGAGTTTCTAAGTTTAGTCAAATTGATAATCAAGATTAACCATCCCAGATAAGTAAATACCGTATCTTTTCTCTGGTATAAGAACCTGTAGATATAAATGAGTTCTAGAATGTATGCTAGATTTGGTAAAATAGGAAATATTCAAAGGGAATGTGGTGGGGGAACATAATGAGGGGAAAGAATAAATATAATTTGGAAAGAAAAAGAAATAGCATGTATGTAAGGGGTGAGAGTTGTGGGTGGGAAGGGATATGGGTAAAAATGAGAATTAGTTTCTATCATATACTGGTACAAATTCCCCAATGTTGAGTGTGATTGTGAACTGTGTATAAAATGTACCAATAAAGAATTTGATTTAAAAAAAAGATTAACCATCACAAGAAACAAAGGCCAAAGGTGATATGCTGAGAGAAAGTCCGAAATTCTCAAAGAGAAAAATATAGCACGAGAAGAGTAATTAGAAGTTAACCTATCAAAGTATAGAAGAACAAAGCCAAAGCAGGAAGCAGAAGGTATCAGAAGGAACAAATTGTGAAAGGAAAGACACAGAGCCAGAAACAGATGAAAGGATTGCCCCTTTTTTAGGACACATTTTAGCTTTGTGTTGCTTCTGATTCTGGCAAGGTTGTGCCTTTATCTGAGTTATAAGAGCCCTGATCAAGGCTAGAAGTGGAGGGCAAAGGAAACTGGACATATATCCCACCTTTACCTAACTCCCCAGGGTCCTAATGTGAGGTAGTGTCTTGTATGATAAGAATTTAGCCTCGATATATAAAAATGAAGGCATATCTCACACTGATGGCAGGCCACAGAGCAGCGGGGGGAACCTGGGTGGAGACCAGGCTAGGGGAAATAGGCCCAGAACATGCTGGACATTTTCAGCATGATCTGAGGAGTTCAAACTAATCTGAGGGGATCCCAGAGCCAGTGAAAGGCCTAAGGTGGCACAGACCACATGTTTAGCAAATCACTTGGAAGATGCCACAGACATATTCTTTGCCTTTGAAGGGCTAAGATTCATGAGTGATGTGAATAACTGAATCCTTTAAAAAACCTTAAATGACATATTAATAAAAGAGAAATAATGTGTCAGAGAGGTAGAATGGAGTAACTTGCAGATTCCTACTACTTAGTGTGGTGCAGAGACTATAAATATCAATATTTGTAGTCAAGTTGATTAGAAATGCAGAAGCTTGGGTTGGAGATTTAGCTCAGTGGTTCTGGCGCCTGCCTTGCAAGCGCAAGGTCCTGAGTTCGATCCCGGTGACCACATAGAATGCTGGGCGTGGTGACTCACGCCCACCAGCAATCAACACTACATACCATAGTGTCGGGCGTGGTGGCTCACGCCTGTAATCCCAGCACTTGGGAGGCAGAGACAGGAGGATTGCTGAGTTCGAGGCTTGCCTGGGTTACATAGTGAGCTCAGAGCCAGCCTGAACTACAAAGAGAGACCCTGTCTCAAAAAAAAAAAAAATGCAGAAGCTTAGGTCCACTGAAGCAGAACTTGAATTTTAACACAATCTGGCTCAGAATACTTACAAAATTACCAAATGATGATGTGGCCTTCAGAAGAGAGCAAAAATGTCACAAAGGAAGAGTAACATTGAATTTGGTCTGTAGAAATGGCTTTCATTGTCTCTTAAAAGTAGGGTGCCTTGGGGCTGAGGATTTAGCTCAAGTGGTACTACGCATACCTTGGAAGTACAGGGGCCCAAGTTCAATCCCTGATATCACAAAAAAAAATGTCTAGTGCTTTGGGGATTCATAGGAGCCCAGTAGAGGTTTCCTACAAATGTAGGAGCATGTAGAAGATCAGAGCTATTAGAATCCACAGGCACTTGCCTTTTAAGAACTCGCAAATTTGAAAAAGGAAAAAGGGCTGTTATTAAAATTACATAGGCTTACTGACTGCACTGAGCTGGAGAAATAGTTCCTGTTATTTCATTAGTTGGACTGGATTAAATCTAGGAAAGAGAGATAACAGGAAAGGAAGGATGCAGAATTCTCTAGGCACAGCGTCCATGTGGCACACCATGTTTTAGTAGTTAGATGAAAATGTAAGTTAACTAGAATCTTTATATGATCTACATCTAGACTTTTCACTAAATTCTTTGATTCATCTACTATAGAAATGTGGGCTTCCTAGAAGAGCTTTTCTGGTCTTGTAAAGATTGAGTGTTACTAACTTTTCTGCTGAACGTCAGCCCCCCATGGGCTCCACCATTTGGAAACGATGGGTCTTCTCACCTAGTCTCCCTTTTATTTTCTGCCTAGTGACACTGCTCACGTCATTCTTTCTTGTAAGAACCCCTCTCAGTGCTTTTGGCACGTCTTTTGGTAGATTCCTGCTTATGCTTCCAATCTCATCTCACACATCATTTCTCTTTTATGGCAGAATTACACATATTGTTTTCTATTGTTCCCTAGTGCTTTGGACATTGCTCCTTCTTAGCCCTTATTAGCTTATTATCACTAATAGTTATGATACGTGCTTTATGCTAAACTCCACATTCTTTGATGCAAATAGCATATCTTACTCGTGTTTGTCCAGTTCTTATCATTATACTTTGGACATAATAAATAATAATTCACTAATGAAGAAGTGAATGGATGAATATGCAAATAATGAATAAGTGAAATCAAACTATTGAGGGCCTCCTGTGCCAGGTTGGAGAAATTAGAATTCATTGTGCTGTGCCTGAAGGAAAATGTGGTTACAGAGTGTGGGTAAGATGCACTGACTCCATTCACGTGGTAAGAAGTAAAATTAGTGAGGAAATGTGAGCAGAGAGAAGGAACTTCACTGGAAAAAAAAAGCAACAAAAATCTGCACACTCATTTTGTGATAAAAATATTTCATCTTTGCATCTGGAGATCGGGCTATTTTAAGTGACAGAAATGATATATGTGTTTTTTCTTTTGTATTGCCCTTGGCAAGCTTTTCAATAACTTGAATAATCACAAAACATCACGAAGGGTGGCCTTACAGTTGGCATCACCTGCCCTAATGGGTCCTGATGGTGTGTGGGTCTGATTTCAGATTGCCAGGCCTTTATTCACCCTCCCTAAGACAGTTTGACTCAGGTTATGGGGTCCATGAGAAGATGCCACATATAGAGTATGAGGGAAAGGTATGTGCTGGGTCCTGAGTACTCACCCATGAACCACTGCCTCACAGGGTGGCTTATGTTCTGTTTTGGTTACACAGACAGAGCTTCTGAGTTGCTTCTGCTTCTTTTGTTTATTGGTGTTGCAGGAACCTTGAGATAAAAAATGTACACATTTAGCAGACTCCAAATTGCCTTGTTTCTACTTTGAGCTGGACTTCAAAGTATTATTTATTGCAATACAATTATTAGAGCAAAGAATAAAGTCAAGGACTTTCGTTATCGATTCCAAATTTTAGGAGGCGTGCTGTGAATCTGGCAGAGGAATTCTGTCTGGGGGAAGATTGGAGAGCTCCCAAGACAGCATTCCTAATATAGGACCTCAGTTCCCACTGCAGCTTTGACTGGATATGGGATTCTTAATTCAGGTCCCATTTTTTTCTGAATGTTATACTGGGCTGTTAAACAGCTGCTATGCTTAACCACAGATGTGGGTGCATTTTATGGTTGTGATTCCTGTGTGTACGTGTGAGTGTGCACGCCAATAAACAAACAAGTGTATTTTAAAAACCAATATTGACACAGTGTTAAAACTGAAATCTTTGCAGTCAAATCAGGAAATTCCACAGCTACTTTCCTGTAACAGTACCCTCTTAGTTCCTTGTGCATCCTGGATATTGCACCACAGCCATTTAATTCCCCAAACACAGGGAGGCTATTTGAGGTCTAAACTGGGCAGCATAAAGCCACTTTATGAATTATCTGATTTTTGAGATGCTTCACTCTTAGGTTTCAATTTCCTGTTAACAAATTAAACTTGGATTTAGAAGAATGAAGGAAAAATAAACGAAAAGAGAAGCAGTAAAGGTATTTCCATTTTTAAGTAAAAAAGAGACATCTAGTTTTAGTCTCCAGTCGATAATCCTTGTCCAAATGGAAGCTAAAATGGGAGAGGAAATATTCTTCATCTTCAGCTTGCGTTCATTACTTAAGCCTTCCACACTCAAAAATAGGAAACCATTTTTCTTCAAAATTGGCTTCCACTGCGTCCCTTAATGAGGACAACAATCTTGCCAAATTTGAAGTTCACAGCTTCAGTCATTTCTGAATTGCAGAAGCACAGATAAAACATTTTAATATTTTTTATGATGTAAAAAGCCTGTTTTCCATATCTAGGTGTATGGTAATATCTTTAGATATATCACACCTAAGTTTAGATCTGAATGACTTCTCTGGGGTCTAAAGCGCCGCGTGACTAATACAAAATGACTCTTATTTCTGTGGTTTTCTTCTGGCTACCCTTCCATGTGGTCCACTTTTGTCAGGATGGAGTGCATTGTGGGCTAGTGCTGATTGGCTGAGGCGCATGGTCTACTTAGTTACCTGACACCTAGCTTGATGCCCCCTGTGTACATGAGCTTTCATCTTACCATTCATTATATTTCTTCCTTCTCCCAGCCTTCCCCCACCCCGCTTTCAAAATCTTCTGAGAGTTGCCAGATAATAAGAGACAAATTGTGCAAATTAAATGTCAGGAAGTGGTGCATTAGTAACTGAGTTCTTTGCCATCAATGGTACAGCCGATTCCCCTCTCTCTAAGCCAAATACTTCTCCAAATTGGAGCAAGCTTGATGAATTTCTTTCTTTTTTTTTTAAGTTAAGTATGACAGCTGCTTATTTTCATTTTTGTTCATCTGCTGAAACCAGAAGGGGCCCAAAGAAGTCATTAATGTCCACTGTGTGAGGGCTCTAGGACACGCGTCGAGGGTAGAATGCATGAGCAGTATTGCTCACCATATGTAGGCTCAAAACATCCTTATGTTCAGGGTCCATGGGTAAGGGAGAGAGTGTGTTATAATTAACTGTATAGTACATATGGTGGACTAGAAAGTTTACTCCTTGGAGACTAGTTGAGTTATAAAATCAAACAAACAACGAAAACAGAGTCAATTAACAATGGCTCTATCAAATGTTGTCATATAGCTCCTGGGGTTTGTGGGGAAACCCAGGGCTTGGGAAGCACAGGCATGTTCTGCCCCTGCCTCCAAGTTTTCTGGACACAGAACAATAGGCTGTAACAGACGATGTTAACAGGCCCAGTTAACAAGATGCACAGGAGGATATGGAGGTAGGGGGAGGAGGAGAATGGGGGGGAGGGGGGGAGAAAGAAAAGGAGAGAGAGGAAGAGGTAGGAAGAGAGAGATATGGAGGCTTCATCTTTTCATCTGCCACAAAGAACACCGTATTGGATCACCACCAAAGACAGCTAGAAAGTGCTAGAAGTGAGGCCTTCCCCAAAGCCCATGTTCCTCAAAGGTCACCTGTAAACTGCCCACTCCATCCACTACGCGATCTCTAAGACCTGGGTTGAAACTCCATGATCCGCTTCTGCAATTCCAATCATACCGCCCCTTCTAGGATCATGCAGCTCGTAGTCTTGCTAGTGAATCTCTTGGTGGAAGACCTATAGCTCATGTCATGGGGGACAGTGCATATTTTGAACCAGATCAGCTTTATCTTTCTCAAATCTAGACAAGCTTTTCTGCTTCTAAAGCATGCCATTTGCCAAGATAGAAGTCAGATGGTGCCAGATCCCCTACCAGCAGCAGAGTCTGGTTTTGCAAACAAAAGGGCCTTCTATCATAATCTTTAGCACCTTGTGCTTTCCAGACATCTCTTGAGATAATTTTAACATACACATTTTAACAGACATACCTGCAAACATGCAAATTCTCCTTTTGTACTAATTGTGATACAACTTGGTCATGTCTGATCACATTAACAGCTTCCTCCATAGTCTCCAGGGGACCCCCGTAGCCCTTAGGACAAAATTAAAACATCAAACAGTGTTTAGATGACCCTTCTTTTTCTAGAATTCTGGTCCTTTCACCCTCATCTTTCTCTAGTCTACCTACTTTGTGCTCATAAAGTCAATCCTCTGATGTTTTAATGCACAGACATTTCTGAAAGCCTGGCACCATCTTTTGCTTCTTCACTCCCATTTTCCTTTTAGTTAGGTAATACTTCTACATAACTATATGCCTGTGAGTATTCTTCTGTACATCTCTTTTCATATATACCGTAGTTCTTGCATTCGCTTAGTTGTCTGCTTTTCTAGGCATATGATGAGCCTCTGTGAGGTTAGGGATCATTGCATCTGTGCTGGTCACTACAGAACATCCACCACCATGCTTGGCACAGAGTGGTCAGCAAACATTTATTAAGTGTCTGAATCTATTGGTCTTTATAGATATTAAAATTAAATAAGTACTTATATGTTTCTGATTCTTTTTTTAAAAAATGTATTTACACTGAAAGTTTACCTCATCACTAATTTATCTTAACTTTTCCCTGCTTTGACCTTTCTTCTATAAGTTTCAAAATGGCTTTTGAGCCCAAAGCATTGAAGCTGTAACCATAACGGTTATGAAAGGAAAGTCCACAGAGCCCAAGTGAACACTGTCCATGGTACCCAAACCCAGGTTAGCTTTTCAGTTACTATGTTTCTAGAAAAATCCTTGGATCATTTAAGTCTTTAACACTTGAACAAAGCTGTGTCTGTTTCATATCAGGAAGGAGAGAAGACAGAAATCAAAGGAATGTGATGTTTGTAGGTCATGGGACATTGCTTTTGAGAGAGAGAGAGAGAGAGACTTCAGGCAAATAAGAAAGGAAGGTGCTACCACCAGCAAGTATCACTGCTTGGATTTTGCCTGTTCCATCACAAAGGTAATCCCATATTTCTCCAAGATCACAGGTAGAAGGAGGAGCAAGATATTTAACTGTGCTTTGGTTTCTTTAGCTAGCTAGCTTGGTATTAAGTGACGAGCAACCTTCTATAAACTCTCAGGATATATTAGTGTTTAATTGTACATTCCTTAGTTTTTTGCCAGAGGGAATCACAGAAGTACCAGATATTCCTCTGTATTTGAGGAGCATGTTTACTCCTTTAGCATCAAATTGGGTCTAACATTGTCCTCTGATCTTGTTACTTACTTTAAAAGCATTGAAAATCTGGGTTTCTGTGCCAAGCTAGTCCCATTCCCCCTTCCTCCCTTCACCATCCCAGTTTCTACAGTGTTTGTGCCCCTATAACAGATGTGAAATGCTACATATTTCATAGGAGATGAGAGTCTAGGGGGAAAATGAAGAGAAAGACTGGATAATGACCAAAGTGGATTTACCCCACATTTAGAGTCTCACTTTCAGTGACTAGCGAGGGTGATACTTGTAGAGTGTATGAACCAGCTGGTATTAGCAAACGTGTGAAGATCTGCTCGTGGAGGAGGGGGCAGAGGAGGTTTGTGGGTGTGTTTCAAAGTCTGTTAGATGCAACTGGTTTAATTTCCTTTGTTCATCTGCTTCAGTGTTTGCAGCAATTTGAGAGGGTCATTTTCTGCCCCCTCCAGCATATTTCATGAAGTCTTCTGTGCCGCTCATGAGACTTCAGCAATATCGAGTGTTGTGTTTCCTTCTTCTTGGGAAATCTTTGGAAGTCAGCACAGGATACAGTCTAGTTCTGCATGGGGGTAGTTTAGAAGAGAAATGGCGGGGGGGGAAGAGTCAAAGAGAAAGGGGAAAAACATAAGAAAAAAAGAGCAAAGGAGAGATGTGAGAGGGGAGAGAGAGAAACTTATAGATAGAAGAGATATCTAGAGAAGGAAAAGATTCACTGAGAGACATAGGAAGCCACAACTAGAGAAAGAGAGAAACAGAGAGATGCAGAGACAGAAAGACAGAGACGCACAGAGATATGTACAGAGAAGCACAGAAACACAGAAAGAAAGGGACAGAGAGACAGCATAAAAACAAAATTGGAAAGGAGAATGTGGAAAAGTAAGAAGGGAAGGAATTGGGAGAGGAGAGAGAATCATACAAAGGTAGACAAGTACTGGACAAGGGAAAGAAAGAAAAATAGAAAAATAAAGAGAAGGAAAGAGAACAATTCATGAAGACATAATCTTTGTATATTAGACTCATGATATTTTGATCTTAAAGATTATTCATATGTGTGTAGATTTCACTAACACACCAAGTTCAGGAACTGAGTCTTAAGTTTTTTCAGAGCAATTACACGCCTTGAAGTAGGAAGTTGAGAAATATCCATTAAAAAGCCTGTCACTGTTACAATAATTTCTCTTCTAGGAGGTAATCTATATCTTGAATTCCATATATTAAACTCAAATTTCTTAAAGTGGTATCAGCAGAGATAATTCCCTTCGGAAGCACTTCAAGTTCTCTTTCTAAAAATCTGCCTATGTTGGCTCTTGTTCATCTTGTTTTCTGGACACCAGGAGGTGCCAAAGCTGTGGGTATGGTCCAGTCAAGGTGGTTCTGTTCACAGTGGAGAGAAACCCAATCAAGGTAGAGGGGGAACTGAACCATGATGCTGCTGCTCATAGGTGTACACCTGGGGCCATGTTGCTCTGACTGATGTTCTACGTAAGAACTCACTTCCCTGCATCTTGGCTCTGGAAAGATTTCATGGTGGCTCTACTGTACCATTTGGCATGCTCTACTGATGAGTCTGTCCTCCTGCTCAGTTCCTAGGTACTATAGGCTAGGCCTCTTTCTTCATATTTCCATTTAACTGTGCTTTGGTTTCTTTTGCTAGCTAGCTTGGTATTAGGTGATGAGCAACCTTCTATAAACTCTCAGGATACATTAGTACATTAAACTAAACTGGAATATGCAAGAAGAAAACCTCCCTTGTCACTTCCATTTATCTGTTGCAGAACTGATAAACATCTAGTGGAAATCCTGGGAGAATCGCAGTCACCTCTTGTCTGACACATGTCAGTGGAGTTTGAAAATCCTACTGTTAGTATTTTTTTCTTAATCTGAGTACCTCAAGAGTATAAAGCCAGGAGAAAGGGTGTTTCAGATAGGGTTTATATATATAGGGTTACTCAGTCTGGATCACTTTTGATCCCATATAAATGCATTCTACCTCTGCACATTTGCTAGTCAGTATCCTGAGCCAGACAAACCAAATTCACACCTACTCCCTCTATTCACACATGGGAATGCCATAACTGATCTTCAAGAAAAAAAAAAATCTTAACTTCTGCAGTTAAGTTTTACAAATGTGGAACAGATTTAACTGCTCTATTTGGTTCAACAACCAACTGGCTGAGGGTTTAGCTTCATGATAAGACTAACAGATAATCACATTTGAGAGCCTTCATGTTGTCTTAGGTTCTTGTGTCTCTTGGATATTCAAGAGCATGTTATAATGGGATCCTGGTGAGCAGAGAGAAGTCACAATTTCTTTTTAGGTATGGAAAAGGGTATATCCATTTACTGAGATAGATGTGAAAAGGAGAAGGTGGATGTTATGCATTTTAAATAGAGTAGAAAAGAAACAGCAGTTTTTTGAGACAGGGTCTCACTTTATAGTTCAGGCTGGCCCTGAGCTCACTATGGTGCCCAGGCAAGCCGCCGCGAACTCAGCAATCCTCCTGTCTCTGCCTCCCGAGTGCTGGGATTACAGGCGTGAGCCACCACGTCTGGCATTGTGGTATGCAGTGTTGATTGTTGGTGGGCGTGTCTCCATGCCCAGCATTACATGTGGTTACCGGGGATCGAACTCAGGACCTTGCGCTTGCGAGGCAGGCGCCGGAACCCCTGAGCTAACCCTCTGCCCTAAGAAACAGCAGTTTTTAATACTCTTTGAAAATACATCATTCCTAATGGACTCTATATAAACAGGTTTTTCTGACAGGGCACTAGGATTGAATGCAGGGTCTACATACTGAGCTACATTTTCAGCCCTCTTTTTTTTTTTTATTTTTTCAGACAGGGTCTCAGTAAGTCACTAAATTTCCCAATCTGGGCTTGAACGTGGTCCTTCTACCTCAGCCTCGGAGTTCTGGGACTATAAGTGAGGTGTGTTTCAATGTTTCCCCTATTAATTTACTCTATCTGAAGGCTATGAAACAATTTTCATAGGCTTCTCTCTTCTCCTTTGCAACTACATAGGCAAATGGAACATTTCTATTCCACCGTAACAAAGAAACTGCAAAACAGTGCTGGGTGAAGGGCTACGTGCAGTGCTGGGTGAAGGGCTACGTGGTGACTCACTAGCACACACGCACTGGTGCAAGAGTGCTACATGTAGCGGGCTGGTGTGGCACGGCAGCAGAACCCCACTCTGGAATTCTCATCTCACACTAGCGGGGTGCTCACTTCAGCAGCACTTACATCAACACTAACCAGTGGTGAGAACTTGGATAAATTTCTTAACTCTTGGGGCTTAAATTTTCTTATCTGTAAAATTATTGCATTGGATTTGATGATCTCTATGACCCACTCAATTGTACAATTCTCCAATTTTTGGTTAGTGCTAGAAACAGAATGATTTTCACTTTTCTGAGAGACTTGCATGTTTAATATATTGATTACTACTTTGTGAATGAAGGTAGACATTTGTAAGGAAAATACTGACGAAGCAATAAACAGATTTTCTTCTTGGTTTCGTATAGTCCTTATTTCATTCCTCCATTTCTCTTTAAAATGTATGGAAGGAAATCGGGAGGAGCATAAGTAGCCCTGACACTTGAAAGTCATCTCAATTCTTTTTTT
Source organism: Thryonomys swinderianus (assembly GCA_004025085.1). NCBI lineage: Eukaryota > Metazoa > Chordata > Mammalia > Rodentia > Thryonomyidae > Thryonomys > Thryonomys swinderianus. Next base: position 48,734 of record PVIC010006881.1, read on the forward strand.
CTATAAAAAACAGGAAAAGAGAAGTGAAGAGGAAAACATATAGTCTTGAGTATCAGAACAAAAAGACAAGATCTGTCTGCTGAGGAAGGAGCTCCAGTTCCTGAAGCTTTAATAAAGACTTCTGGAAGAAAATATTCCCAGAGGCAGCTTTCCCCCTTGGAATGTCTAGAATAGTATTAGCTATGCTTGTCTTTGTTTTTCTTCCCCTACACTATATCAGAAGTGATTCAGAGAAGGGACTGCACCCAGAGCATGTAATAAACACCTCTAGGTGAGGTGGGGAAATGGGCAGAAGCAGGAAGGGAATAAAGGAAAATCAATTGCTTGGTGCTGACAACTTCTTCTTGCAATAACAATATTCTGTCACATTGCATTAGCAGCACTTTGCGGTTGTATGTGTTTTTGCTAACAGGCTGTAAAAGTGTAATCATATGAGCCCTGAATACATTGTATTAGTGAGAATGATTCAAGAGGATGTGTGCTTTATTATATCAGTATGGTCATAATGTGTTGCTTCCTGAAGTGAAACTTATCATTTTAGTGAAAGAATATTTATTATTTATTTGTTTGCGGGACTGTTGCCTCCCAGGGAAAGCTGTTTGTTTCTCTTTGGGGTGGGGATGTTTCTCCTATTCGTGTTTGACTCCTCATTCTGTGTACCAGAGCAGCATGACCCTGAACATGGGATTTTTAAAAAATCACCTCAAGTACCAACTTCTCAACTCCCTGAGAGAAGGCAATGGCTTTGCATAGATTTATAAATACTATTTGTAAAGCTAATGTGATTGCTGCTACATAGCATCTTCTGCAGTGAAAGTTGAAGGCACAAAAGGGGAGGAATTTCACAGTTGTGTGCGAATGACTATGGCCTGGAAAAGCACATCCCAAAGGATATGTTGAAAAAAAAAAACAGCTAGAATTACAGACAGCATGAACCAGGCACCCAGAATTCTTAAGGACAGAGTTTTTGACTTTAAAGAGTTTAACTATTTCTATCCACAGTTGGGTTCTTCTCAGGCTCCTCGGATCTGATCTTCTGTAACATGAGTTGTTCTTCACTCATTGGACATTCATTTTTCATTGAATCATTTATGTGTGTGTGTGTGTGTGTGTGTGCTTGCATGCACGCATGTGCATACCTACTTCCTTGGGGTGTAATTCCTTGAGCCCAGGGACCATACCATAGGTGGCTCTTCTTCCCCTCTACACTTGTTACACTTTTCTCAAAATATTCAGCAAGCAGCTTTTGGTTGACTCATCTCACCTCAAATTTGGATCTGTACTTGGAGCTTTTTGCTACAGCTGTCATACACAGTGCCACAGATGAGGTGTCTTAAGCAATGGAAATCCATTGTCTCCCAGTCTGGAGGTCAGAAGTCCGAGGTCAGGTTGTCAATAGGCTTTGTTCCTTGGAGATGCTCCAAGCTCCAGCTTCTGGTTTGCTGGCATCTTTGACACACCTAAGTTTTTGTACAGATCACTCTGATCTTCACTGGCATCTGTGTGTATCAGTGCCAAATTTCTCCTTTTTACAAGTACACAAGTCATATGACCTCAACTGTTTTTATGCCTCTATTTCCAAATCACATGCAGAACTCTTTGAGGTCTAAGACTTCCATCTATGAATTTCAAGGGACAAAATTCAAAACACAGCAGTATTCTGACTACAACAGTTGTTCATGGTACAAATTTTTAGATCAGTCAGAATTTTCCATTTATATTTCAGGTTGCCCATCAAGTGACAATAATCTTGTTTTTAGGAGTTCACAATCAATCCTCCCACTTTCCCTGTGACAAACATTGTTTTAAATGCTTTAAACACATAACCACTTAATCTTCATAGAATTGTTGTGGGGTATTATTATCCTCATTTTACAGATGAAGAGAAAGGCACAAAGGAGATAAGTACATTGTCCAAAATGACACAACAAATTCAGATTTCAAACCTGCATAATAATTTGGCTCATGAATTTCTGCATTTAACCTTGGAGTTAAATGTTTAATAGTCCTTCCTAATTATAATTTAAGTAGCTCCTTACATGGATGCTTTCTTGCTTTGTATGATTATTCATTTTATTTTCTGATGAGGGATTTTAACACAACAAAAGAATGTTATTAAGCTTTTCAAGACAGGTAAGATGATGCCCAAGAAGCAGGACTTTCTTGCTAGTTTTGAAATGAGCCGTTCTCAGTTCAGGCCATATCGTCCTTTGCAATGGAAGTGTCACTGAAAACATGACAGGCAGGTATTCCGGACTTCAGCAAGGGCTCACAGCAGAGGACGTGAACATGGGAATGCGTGGGACATAGAGTGGTGTTGACTCGGGACTCAAATTAGTGCTCCTCATAGTGAATAGTGACTTTGACCTCTATTTTCACTGATTTCCAAATAGAAGTGGATCTCAACCACCAGATAGAGAATGCCAGCATGAGGCTTCAGGCAGGGTGGTTTTTGGAGGCAACATAATGGAAGAATCTTGTCTTAGCAGTTAATGAGCAGCAAGTACCTATGTAGGAGTAGAAACTATAGGAGTTTCTATTTCCAGAAAGAGGGGCTTGGCCAGGATAACAGAAGGGAAAAGACATATATTAAGCACTTGTTAAACTCTGACAAATCTGCATGATGATGATTATTATTGTTGTTGTTATTGTTTCAAAACTGGAGCTTAGATATTACATAACACACCCTTCTATTCATGGTTAGCAGAGGATAGAGCTAAAACTTGAGACTCAGGTTGTCTACACTAAATGCATAGACTTTGATGCTGTGTCCAAAGCCCTGTCTTGAGTACATGTCAGTTTCACCCAGGGGAGAGTGAGTCCAGGCTGCAATACTTTGGTGTCTGTTGGTCTATCAGTGAGTGGGGCTGTGGGTAGGAAGGGGAAAATATCATACATGTAGCTAGAATTTCCACATATGTGTTGTCATTGCTGTGTTAGTGACCCAAGGATGCTGACCAGGTAACTGGTAAGTGAAGTAATGGATGTAAGTGGGGTCCAAGTGAGAGCCTGACTATTACTGTGCAATAAGTTTTCCTCCCCAAACTAGAAAGCTATTTAAAGCTGCCACTTTGCACACTAGGAAAACTATTGTGATTTGGTATCTTCCTTTCCGGTTAATACTAATAAGCCCATCTTGGAAATACCAAGCAGGGATTTAGTTCAATGGTGCTTCTCCTGCTCTCAAGCAGTTCAATCCCTGGTATAAAAAAAAATAGAATTACCACAAAAAGCACCCTGATTTTCATATTGTGTTTCTAAACACATGTATTTCCACTTGTGTATAGCTATGGAGCTTTTCTGGTTTGATTGCTGAGAAGGTGGATCAGGAGTATTGATCATGTGCCCTTCAGAAAGGCAATACCCATGAATTCTAGCTAGAAATACTCTAGGACAGGAGATGATGGGGTCAAAAGATAATCTTGATGATATTGGTCATGAGCTTAAGTCTGGTTCCCCTGATTGCTTTTTAAAAATGATTTTATTGGTACATTTTATATGAACATCATGATCACAATTGACTTTGGGAATTTGTACCAGTACATGACATGACTTAATTCCATTAATCTTGAGTTCTTCAGGTTCTGACATTATCACTTACAAAAAGGACACTGAAAGTAGGTTATAATATGGTTTGATTGTATCTTATGAATTTGCTCCTACTTTCTTATCAGAACTCCAATATACTGCTTAGTTTCTCTAAGGGAGAGTTGAGGTCTCCATCTCCTCTTTGAAGAATTTCTTCACAAAACTCAGTTACAAAATTCAGTGTGATCAACACTTTATGTCCCACATTCCAGTTTTTCTCAGAGGATTCTTAACTAGAAGATGTCAAGCCAACATTGATACAGTGAAACACTTTGATCTTTCACTGTTTTATTAATTTATTTTCTGTGATCGCTTCTCAGCCTTTTGGCTAAGATCAAGTGTATTTATTTTCTGTGTTTAGTTTCTTTCTTTCTTTCTTTCTTTCTTTCTTTCTTTCTTTCTTTCTTTCTTTCTTTCTTTCTTTCTTTCTTTCTTTCTTTCTTT